>OZ036009.1:4771440-4871440 GCA_964035015.1 Corallium rubrum
CAGACAGACAGACAGACAGACAGACAGACAGACAGACAGACAGACAGACAGACAGACAGACAGACAGACAGACAGACAGACAGACAGACAGACAGACAGACAGACAGACAGACAGACAGACAGACAGACAGACAGACAGACAGACAGACAGACAGACAGACAGACAGACAGACAGACAGACAGACAGACAGACAGACAGACAGACAGACAGACAGACAGACAGACAGACAGACAGACAGACAGACAGACAGACAGACAGACAGACAGACAGACAATACATTGATAATACCTGGTGGCAACGATTCGGGTCCTCCAACTATTAATGGTTTGTGTGGTATAGCAGTAACTGTATAATAAAATAGGATAGGAAAGTGTAAGATGTGGAACGTACAGTGTGTTAACGTACAAGTGCGTACAAGTGTGTTAAGTCAAGGAATCAGATATATAGTTTGATGCTATGCTCGCCTAAACGTTTTTGATCGTAGCTTAAAAAACTACCGTTAATGACCAAACGTTTCGACACTCGAATGTCTTCAGCAAGGCTAATCGTTGTGAAAACAAGGTCCCTACTTGGAAATGCAGTAGTTCAGAGTGTTAATGCGTTAGGACATATACTGTAATTTTTTAAACAGTAGCGCCAAACTTTGTCTAGAACAGTCGCCACCGCTTCAAATCGTGTTTTCTCTTAAATCCAGTAGGATTTTTTGCATATAAGCGGATTTTGTATGTAAGCGACTTGTATATAAGAACACATAATATTATGGGGTGCGGAATTTGTGAGGGGTGTTAAACCTTTTTTAAAATATTTATTCTTGTACCAGAATAGTAGAGAATTGATAAAAAGAGAATTAATTAATGTTTTAAAATATGTCGTACCTGGTCGGTCGATGAACAGATATTTCCTATCGACGAGTTTGATTTCAGATGCTGACGGTAATATTACACCAACACTAACGTGATCAGCACCACGGCCTTCTTTGAGCAAAGCTTCCATGTAATAAGCTTGACCTTGAGTCAGACTAATTCCAGCAGATTTCTGTTCGGGGTATCTGTGAATAAAATCAAATAAACACTTAGAGGTGTTTGGACATATTTTGCTGCCAAATTACAACTTATTGCTAGATACGGTTGATTTTAATAGCTAATCTATTACAGATTTGAGCAACGACAAGATATTGTATGCATGGAAGTAATTATCTATTAGCCAGTCAGTAGTCAGTAGTCATGTAGCCAGTAGCCATCCAGTAGTCACGTAAACATGTAGCCAGTCAATAGTCATGTAGCCACGTAGTCATCCAGTAATCACGCAGCCAGTAGCTATGTCGCCATCGATCCAGTAGTCACGTAGCTAGTAGTCAGTTTCCATGTAGTCAATAGAGCCATCTAGCTAGTAGCCACGTGCCCAGTCTGTAGCCACGTAGCCATTATAGCCATGTAACCACTTAGCTGGTAGCCACATATAGTCAGCCAGTAGTCACGTAGCTAGTAGCTATGTAGCCAGTTGCCATATAGTCCAGTAGAGCCACGTAACCAATAGCTACATCGCTATATCCATGTAGCCAGTAGTCACATAGCTAATAACCGTACAGTCAGCCAGTAGTCGTATAGAGAGTAGCCATGTATCCGGTAGCCACGTAGCTAGTAGCGAAAAGTGACGAGTCGTCCATGTGCGCTGAATGGTGACCAGTAGACCATTCTCGCAGAAATTTATTCAAGTAGCTGTAGAATCTTTACGGCTTCAGTCACTTACTTGTTCCATTCGTCTTTGTTGGTGTGCATATTCTTAGCAAAGAAGATAATCCTCTTCTTGTTTTCTTCTTTATCGTTCGTGCTTAAATACAAAGCACATTGGTCGTCACCAGCCAGATAGAAGTAGTACGTTCCCGTTTCTGGAGCCTAGAAAAAAGTAAATACCGCGATTAAAGAAAAGATCTTTCTTTATCCCAACTCACTGATTCATGAGGATGGGTCATTGAAGACACTAATGTCGAAGGATAAATAGCCGTCTAAATTTATTAAATCTACATATTAACTCATTCCAGTCCGAGGGCTTCCCCAGGGGGTAAATAAAATCGTCTGGCGTTAGCCAGAATAAAATACTAAAGACCAATCCGGACAGGAAAGAGTTAACCATCTACTGGGCAGGCCTTCGTTCGACAGGTTCAATTTTAACGAGTAAAATCGACAGGCGTTAGATAAACAGGATAAGAATCCAACTCCAACTCCAACCCAACCCAACCCCAACCCCAACTTCAACCCAAACTCCAACCCCAACTCTAACTCTAACCCTAACCCTAACCCAACCCAACTTCAACCTTACCGTACCCCAACTCTAACTGTAACTGTAACTGAACTGCAATCCCAACTCTAACTGAAACCCCAACTCCAACGCCAACTCAAACTCAAACTGCAACCCTAACACTAACTCAAACCCCGACGCCAACTCTAAGCTACAATTACTTAATGTTTCATACCCACAGTCACCTGATTAAACAAGAAAAAACATACATACCATGAAGTAGCTTGTCAAACGCAAACCATAATTATCTCCGAAGTTTAATGGAGAGGCCATGTTTTCCAACTCAGTAGTTGAATCCGGGTTGTCGGGGAACCTTTTATCGGATTCAAGATTTTTCAGTTCATTGCCTGGTATTAACAACCAAACCGCCACGCGAACTCCACGAATACCTAAATTGAATTTATCATCAATTTACTTTTGGCGAGAGCCGAATTGACACATACAAATATACTCTAGATATATAATTATATTCTAGACAGAATATTCAGTTATAAGTCAACATGTACTAAGATTGTAATTGACGTTTAAAAGACGTCAACGTGTTTTGTAATTTATTGTTGACTGTAAGTCGTTCCAGCTTAGGTATTCTGTGTTTGGTTTTGTTAATACGAGATTTGTGCCTCTATGTCTACGACAATAATTTGGTGTGGCTAAATTTAGTTGAAATAAATGGCGTTGGTTGAAATATATTTGGTTCCAAGATACAATAGAGTTAAACCTTGACAGACAGACAGACAGACAGACAGACAGACAGACAGACAGACAGACAGACAGACAGACAGACAGACAGACAGACAGACAGACAGACAGACAGACAGGCAGGCAGACAAACAGGCAGACAAACAAACAAACAAACAGACAGACAGACAGACAGACAGACAGACAGACAGACAGACAGACAGACAGACAGACAGACAGACAGACAGACAGACAAACAGACAGACAGACAGACAGACAGACAGACAGACAGACAGACAGACAGACAGACAGACAGACAGACAGACAGACAGACAGACAGACAGACAGACAGACAGACAGACAGACAGACAGACCGACCGACCGACCGACCGACCGACCGACCGACCGACGGAAAGACAGACAGACAAATTTTAATTGCAAATTAATATCTAACGCGCAGTGTTAAAGAGAAACAACGGGGTATATGTACGAGAATGATAGACGTACAATACCTGTTGGCTTAGGTTTTAATACACCGGGCTTGAGTTCTGGCTTTCCAATGGAAGGGGATGGAAGTGGCAGCACGGGCTGAATATGTGGTTTGGGTTTTGTTTCTGGAACTGGCTCGACTATTGGCGAGTCTGCAAAAAAAAAAAGAAAATAACTTTTATTGTTACATAGCTAGAGTTTCACTGGATACAACGATGACTGTCATTGGTTGATTTGTGGTCACATGACCTTAGCTAAATTTCAATGTCTGCCGAGCGGGCAATAATTGAGAACTTATTGCCTGCTCGGTCAATAAGTCTTCAATTGTTGCCCGCTAGAACTTTGAACTCTTCACGGCATCCTATATAAACAAAAGCTTGTTTGGTACGAAGAAAAGAATATTTATAGGTCTTCAAAGCATGTGTGAAGATTAACTGGAGAAATGTATTGCTGTTCTTTTGTTCTGAGACTCATATTTGTTTGGTTGAAGTGAAATTACGGAGCCAGGCGAAATGTTTTGGTAAGTCTTAGCGTTTGTCTTTTGTGTACTTTCCCTTGATAAACGTCGAAATTATTCAGCGAAACTCAAGCTATATAACAAAACACTTAATGTCTGATCCCTCGGGAAACAGTTAGTTTTGTTTTCCCTCGAGTCTCGATGTTTCCCTCGACTTCGTCTCAGGAAATATCAAGACTCTCGGGAAAACAAAACTAACTGTTTCCCTCAGGAGCAGACATTAAGTGTATATAATTGTCGACAATAAACAAAATTCTCAATACACAATTTTGAAATTTGTGCATTTGAAGCACATTACATGAGGCACGCAGCTATTGGGAGAATAATCTCCAATTCTATACCCCATAGTCTCGTCACCAGGACGTTCGAAGGAAAATGCACCGCGGAAGCAAGTAAACGACTTGGCAAAAGTTCGATTTCGACGGGAAAACGTTACGAAATTTTTCGATACATTTAGAACATTTTCTGGTGAGTTCACATTCACAATTTTAAAACACGAATAGCAGTGTTTTATCGCGATAGCCTAGTGGCAGCCGATAGATCCGATAAAACATGGGGAAAATTAAAACCCTTTTAAAAAGATTGGCGCAGTTATTTCGAAAATAAACGTTGTCTAAGCCGTGAAGATTGGGGGGAAATATTGTGTTTTCCTTCGCGTTCTTCTCATGAATTAATTGTTTTTACAACGTTGTTTATGCTGACCAGCGCAACTTGGCAGACGTTTGACCAGCACGACCAAGATTTCCTATACACAATCTCCCCCCTCCCTGCATTTGCCTTCCACCAAGAAAATGGTTTTCCCAGATTTCTTAGTCTAGCAACGACCCTACACTACGACAACAGTTCCTTACTTTTTATTTTGCCAATGACAGAAGACGAGATTTCCACCAGCTTGACGTACGTAGTCCTAATAAGATGAGTAGATTTATCCGAACTGACAACCCGTTCCAATTGACTGTTTTCACCAGTGCTCAAATCCACAGAGTATATCTCGACTCCAGCTCGCCTTAAAGCCATGCTTGGTCGCTCCAATCCCAGGAAAGATGATCCGGCCGAGACGGTTATCAAGTACTTCGCAGCGCCTGCACGATACTGGGTATTAAACAAGATTTCATTCGTGAGGATTAAAGCGTGACTGAACGCTAAAAGGATCGAGGGTTTTGACTTGGCGGTGGGATATCGGGTGTCATCTAAGGCCTGGATCACGGATGTAACGCTGTCCGACGACTTAAAGTCAAAGATTAGGTATCCGTCATAGTTGTCGTACAGAACCAAGCCAAACCTTGTGCCACGCGTTTGTGAAACAAAGAAGTTGCTGACAATAGATTTTACGAATCCGATGACCAGTCTAAAGTTCTGTTCGTTCCCAATGGACTGAGATGCATCAATTACGAAGGCAATGTCGAATAGTTCAGCTGGAACAACGAAAAAGACGAAATTCACATCGAAAACCATTTTCTCATCGTTTCATACTCACGAATTCTATTTGCACCATAAAGAGTTACTATGATAAATAATATGTATTTAGATAACATATACGTATCAACTCACCTCCGCCAGGTATACCAGGAACACCGCCTGCACCTGGAGCACCAGGTACTCCAGGTACTCCAGGTCCACCTGGTCCACCCGGTCCACCTGGTCCACCGGGTCCACCTGGACCTCCAGGTCCTCCAGGCCCACCCGGACCTCCAGCTCCACCTGGTCCACCAGGTTTCCCAGGCCCTCCGGGTGGAGTCGGACCATCAGGTCCTCCAGGACCACCAGGTCCTCCTGGCCCTTCAGGTCCTCCTGGACCGCCTGGGGACAGTGGTCCACTTGGACCACCTGGACCACCAGGTCCACCAGGTCCCCCTGGTCCCTCTGGTCCTCCAGGGCCTCCTGGTCCACCAGGTTCTCCAGGGCCACCTGGAGGAGTTGGTCCTTCAGGTCCGCCGGGACCGCCTGGACCACCAGGCCCGCCAGGTCCTCCTGGACCACCTGGGCCTAAAGGCCCACCAGGTTCGCCTCCTCCACAAGGTTTGCCGGGAGATCCTCCTGGTCCTCCGGGACCACCAGGACCACAAAGCCCGCCAGGCCCTCCAGGTCCTCCAGGTCCTCCAGGACCTCCTGGTCCTGTAAACAAAACAAGAAAATAAGTGGTTAAAATATTCGCTATTACAAATACACATAGAATATTCCTTGTAATGAATTATAAAACAAGAGCATGGGACGTGGAGATACTAGAATTTAAATCTCTCTTCAGACCTCAGAATCTTGAAGGAACCTTGAAGGAACATCCTTCAATGGCACACAAATATACTTACCATAATAAGAGAAACAAGAGAAAAATGATAAACAGGATAAAACTGAGACTTGAAGTAACGATATTACGTTAACTACGGTACCGTAAATAAACTGATATCAGTATTTTTATGTGTGAAAGATAAGAACAGTATTTCTATGAGTAATCCTCCGTTTTTCTACGGAGAAGCTTACTGTCAGATTTCTTAAAAAATTCGCATCCAATTTTCAACCGAATTCAACCAAACTTTAGTAGGTTAGTCGGTGGGTCTTTGGTTTATGTCCAGCTGAGTTCTTCCACAATATCACATAAAAAATGGTTGAATACTTTTTGAGATATCCTAGTGACAGACTAATAACAGATTTAGGCTGGGGCCAAATGTCGAACTATTCATGGGTCTAACTCTTCCACAGAACAGGAACGGACAGGGAAGTTTTCTTTGTCTTGTGAGCTTTCGGTCGGAAACACAAAGGAAACTTTCCTGTCCGTTCCTAACCTGCGGAAGATTTTCCTGAGTGGAAACCAGCCTTTAGAAAACTCCTTTGACACAGAGGTAAGAACATAACTTTCTGGCGAAGGTTAAAAGTACATGAATCCAAAACACTGTTTCTGGACATTAGTTGCAAAAATTTATCAAAACTTACCTAAAATACCGCCGGGTTGTCCCGGTCCCCCAGGCCGACCTGGTCCACCAGGTCCTCCAGGACCACCAGGGCTACTTGGTTGTCCAGGCCCACCTGGCTGTCCAGGCACACCTGGTTGTGCAGGTGTACTTGGCACCCCAGGCCCACTTGGTATTTGAGGACCTCCAGGTCCACCTGGGCCACCAGGTCCTCCTGGACCACCCGGTCCTCCTGAACCACCGGGTCCACCGGGTCCACCTGGACCTCCGGGTTCACCAGGTCCACCTGGTTTGGTAGGTCCTTGTGGTCCTCCTGGCCCACCAGCTCCTCCAGGTCCTCCGGGCCCACCTGGGCCTCCGGCTCCTCCGGGATTTCCAGGCTGACCAGGTATTCCAGGAATAGCAGGTCCACCCGGACCTCCTGGACCACCAGGGCCACCCGGACCATTTGGTCCCCCAGGTCCTCCAGGCATTAAAGGACCTTCTGGTCCCCCAGGTCCTCCAGGTCCTCCTGGGCCACCAGGTCCGCTTGGTCCACCTGGTCCGTTAGGTCCACCTGGTTCTCCAGAACCACCTGGTGGAGTTTTTCCTCCAGGCCCTCCAGGCCCACCTGGACCTCCAGGTCCGCCAGGTCCTCCAGGTCCTCCAGGTCCAAGATTTCCACCTGGTTCACCAGGGCCACCAGGCGGAGTAGGCCCAGAAGGTCCACCAGGTCCGTTAGGACCACCAGGCCCTCCTGGCCCACCTGGTCCACTGGGACTTCCAGGGCCTCCAGGCCCACCAGGTCCTCCAGGACCGTTAGTTCCACCAGGACCGCCGGGTCCTCCTGCTCCACCAGGTCCACCAGGCCCACCTGGGCCACCAGGTCCTAGCGGCCCACCAGGTCCTCCTGGCCCTGCAAAATTTCAAATGAAAAAAGAAAATATTTAAAAATATAAACAATCGAAAAAAGGGCTGTAATGCAGAAATTAATCCTCAAAACGATTTGTTCTATCAAACCTCCTTGAACAATAATATTTGTAGTATATTAGCAGGATAGTAATATTTGGTATTTCATCCAATTAAACTACAATCATGGCCAAAAACCCTAGGATAATTCGTAAAAATCACTACGCATTTGAAGTTGTCCCCCTTCCCCCCATTCTATATTGCTATTTTTCTTCGTTATATCACAACAAGTATAAAATGAAACCGCAACATTGATGGAGGGGGGAGGGGAGAGATTGTTAGGTTAGGATTCAAGGCGCTGTATTATAGTTTTTCTGGTGTGAGGCTACCAGACTCTTCATTTGCACTGCTGTCCCAATTATTTATGGCCATGATTGTACATGTTCTAGGAATTTGTAAAATATATACGTTTCAAGATCAAATCGGGCTAGTTGCAAGAATGCCTTTCAGTTAGGATCAAACCTGCAAGCTTACATTGCTAGTGCAGTGCACAAAGAATATCGGTAATTTTGCCCTAGGTTCCTACGCCCCTGAATCAGACAAGATCTCACCCAAGTTATTCAACTTTAATTGTTAAACTTTTATTTTACCTCCAGGTTTTCCAGGACCTCCAGGACGCGTACCAGTTCCAGGTTCTCCTGGTCTCCCAGGACCTCCTGGTTTTCCAGGACCTCCTGGTTTTCCAGGTCCTCCTGGTCCACCAGGACCACCCGGCCCTCCAGCACCACCAGGTCCACCAGCACCACCGGGTCCACCAGGCTCTCCAGGTCCACCAGGAAGAGTAGGTCCTTTTGGACCACCAGGTCCTCCTGGTCCACCTGGTCCATTAGGTCCTCCAGGTCCACCAGGGGACCCTGGTCCTTCTGGCCCACCTGGTCCACCAGGGCCGTTTGGTCCACCAGGACCTCCTGGTCCACCAGGTCCAGCAGGCTGTCCCGGCTGACCCGGCCCACCAGGCACAGCTGGTCCACCTGGTCCTCCTGGTCCACTAGGTCCACCAGGCCCACCATTTCCACCAGGCCCACCTGGACCCATTGGACCACCAGGGCCACCTGGCCCACTTGGTAATCCTGGACCACTTGGAACAGCTGGTCCGTTTGGCCCGCCTGGACCATGAGGCCCCCCAGGTCCATTTGGACCACCAGGAGCTCCAGGAGTTCCAGGACCACCTGGACCACCTGGACCTCCAGGGCCACCTTGTCCACCAGGGCCGCCTGGCCCACCTGGACCTCCAGGTCCTTCAATTCCTCCAGGGCCTCCTGGTCCACCAGGGCCACCAGGTCCATTTGGAGAACCTGGCGTTCCTGGACGACCAGGTGGTGTCGGACCTCCGGGTCCACCAGGGCCTCCAGGCCCACCGGGACCTCCTGGTCCTCCAGGGCCTCCTGGTCCTTCTGGATTTCCAGGTTCTCCATGTCCTCCTGGCACAGCCGGACCTCCTGGTCCACCTGGGCCGCCAGGTCCTCCTGGTCCCTTTGGTCCACCTGGTCCACCAGGACTTAGTGGTCCACCAGGGCCGCTAGGTCCACCAGCTCCACCAGGCCCACCTGGCCCGTTTGGCCCACCTGGTCCATTCGGACCTCCTGGTTCTCCAGGTCCTCCAGGTGGTGTTGTTCCACCTGGACCTCCAGGGCCTCCAGGTCCTCCAGGACCTCCAGGGCCACCTGGACCTCCTGGTCCAGATGGTCCACCAGGCCCACCTGGACCACCGGGTTCTCCGGGGCCTCCAGGTGGTGTGATTCCTCCTTGACCACCAGGGCCACCAGGTCCTCCAGGCCCATTAGGGCCACCAGGTCCTCCAGGCCCACCAGGTCCACTAGGTCCACCAGGACCACCTGGAGCTCCTGGCCCACCTGGTTGTCCTGGGCCTCCTGGACCTCCAGGAGTTCCAGGTCCACCTGGTTGTCCAGGTGGAATTTCTGGACCACCAGGAACTGCAGGAATTTCCGGTACCTTAGGTCCACCAGGGCCGCTTGGTCCTCCAGGTCCGCCAGGCCCTCCTGGCCCGCCAGGCCCACCAATACCTCCTGGACCCCCTGGTCCACCAGGTTCTCCAGGACCGCCAGGTGAAGTTGGTCCACCAGGTCCTCCGGGTCCTCCTGGGCCACCTGGACCACCAGGTCCACCTGGTCCACCAGCACCCCCAGGACTACCTGGCTGACCAGGACCACTGGGCGTGGCTGGACCTCCTGGTCCACCGGGTCCCCCAGGACCACCTGGACCTTCAGGTCCACCAGGTCCTCCGGGTGTTAAAGGTCCTTCTGGTCCTCCAATACCACTTGGTCCTCCTGGTCCACCTGGACCATCGGGTCCTCCAGGTCCGTTTGGACCACCTGGTTCACCTGGTTTTCCAGGTCCTCCAGGCGAGCCTGGTCCTCCAGGTCCTCCCGGCCCTCCAGGGCCGCCTGGTCCTCCGGGACCACCTGGTCCAAAGGAACCACCAGGCTCCCCAGGTCCTCCAGGTTTTGTTGGACCGTTTGGTCCACCCGGTCCTCCCGGACCGCCAGGTCCATTGGGACCACCTGGTCCACTCGGCGTTCCTGGCCCATTTGGTCCACCATTTCCACCCGGGCCTTTGGGTCCTCCTGGTCCACCAGGGCCACCTGTTCCTCCAGGACCGCCAGGACCTCCTGGTCCTCCCGGACCACCTGGTCCTCCAGGTCCTCCTGGTCCTAGAATATAAAATACAGGTTTATTTTAATTTCGGTAACCGCATCTTCTAAATACTTAGTAGGCGTTTCAATGTCGTTGTTAAAGTTTAAAATGTAAAATGTCTCAGACAATTCCGTGTCAGAACGTAAGTATAATCAACGCTATAATTTTATAATTTTAGAGAATTTATGAGCATTTATGTCCGCTGAAAGCCAAGTTAAGCTCTCCAACTTGGACTTCCATTGTGCCGTTTTGCTATAAAACAGTGATTGAGTATTGTAGAACAATGGTTGCCTGTTGTTCTAAGGTAAAATGGCACAATAGCCGTTCCAAGCCTGACAATAGCTGCTCATTGTTCCAAGACAAAATGGCACAATACCCAGTCCAAGCCACGGCTTGGGTTAACTTACAAAAATCTAGGTTCTTATACGTGGGTGTTTACTGTATTATACAGTAAAAGTAAAACAATAACAAACAATAACACTTTTTTACTTTTACGCTCTTTTTTACACTTTTTTTCACTCTTTCCTGTCCGAAACGGTCCTTAGTATTTTATTTTGGCTAACGCCAGACGATTTTATTCACCTCTGGGGAAGCTCTCGGACAGGAATGAGTTAAGTTGCATTGTAAATAGTATTTTTCTCATTGTAAATAGTCAGTTTGTTTTAACCATTTAATTCCGAAGATGGACGCACAATTCAAAAGGTTGCTTTTCCTTGTCATATCTTATTGCTGTGAAAATCATAATACTGAATAACATCAACATACCTAGCAACATAAATTTTAATTATTCATGAACAGGTTACTAAGATACTACTTGAGGTATGAAAAACATGTGTAAGGTAATTTTTTAAAAGACAGTCCAGTTTACAAATAAAGATACTAATAATTTTATTACCTCCTGGGTTTCCAGGCCCTCCAGGTACTTCAGGCCCACCTGGCCCACCTGGTCCTCCAGGACCACCAGGTCCACCTGGCCCTCCTGGTCCACCAGGACCTCCAGGTCCTCCAGGCTCTCCTGCTCCGCCAGGCGGCGTTGGCCCACCTGGCCCACCTGGTCCACTAGGTCCTCCTGGTCCATTTGGACCACCAGGTCCGCCTGGAGTTAATGGTCCTTCAGGCCCGCCTGGTCCACCAGGTCCATTTGGTCCACCTGGTCCATTTGGTCCACCTGGACCTTTGGGATGTCCGGGTTGTCCAGGTCCACTTGGTCCGGAGGGACCATTTGGCCCACCAGGTCCTCCTTGTCCACCAGGACCACCAGGTCCCCCAGGTCCTCCAGGTCCACTGGGTCCTCCAGGTCCCCCAGGACCACCAGGCTCTCCAGGTCCACCAGGTGAGGTTGGACCATTTGGACCACCAGGTCCACCAGGGCCACCGGGACCATTAGGTCCTCCAGGGCCCTCTGGACTTCCTGGGCCACCAGGTCCACCTGGGCCTCCAGGACCAGATGGTCCACCAGGTCCACCTGGACCTCCAGGTCCACCTGGACCATCTGGGCCTCCTGTTCCTCCAGGCCCACCAGGCCCACCTGGTCCTTCTGGGCCACCTGGTTCACCAGGACCTCCTGGTGGAGTACTTCCACCAGGGCCACCAGGACCACCTGGACCACCAGGTCCACCTGGACCGCCAGGACCACCAGGTCCTAGTGGTCCACCTGGTTCACCAGCTTTTCCAGGTGGAGTCTTTCCTCCAGGGCCTCCAGGTCCATTTGGGCCACCTGGCCCACCTGGTCCACCAGGTCCATTCGGCGATCCAGGGCCTCCTGGACCACCTGGTCCACCAGGTCCTCCAGGCCCACCTTGGCCGCCAGGACCACCAGGTCCATTTGGCCCACCAGGCTGACCTGGTCCACCAGGGGGAGTAGGTCCATTAGGTCCACCGGGACCACCAGGACCGCCGGGGCCTCCTGGTCCACCAGGGCCTCCAGGACCAGTTGGTGCACCTGGCTGTCCTGGATTTCCTGGTTTACCTGGTTTTCCTCCCGGTTCACCTGGTCCACGAGGGCCACCAGGTCCTCCTGGACCTTCAGGTCCTCCAGGTCCTCCTGGTCCACCTGGGCCTCCAGGTGTTCCTGGACTACCTGGACCACCGGGGCCACCAGGGCCTCCAGGACCCCCTGGACCGCCTGGTCCATTTGGTCCGCCTGGTTGTCCAGGACCTGAAGGTACAGCTGGTCCTCCGGGTCCACCAGGTCCACCTGGACCACCTTCGCCTCCTGGCCCACCCGGTCCACCCGGTTCTCCAGGTCCTCCCGGTGGTGTTGGCCCATTAGGACCTCCCGGACCACCAGGACCTCCTGGACCATTTGGTCCTCCAGGGCCTTGAGGCCCTCCAGGACCTGCGGGTCCTTTTGGTCCACCTGGACCACCTTGTCCTCCGGGTCCACCTGGGCCTCCGGGTCCACCTGGTCCTCCTGGTCCACCAGGGCCACCAGGACCCTGTGGTTGTCCAGGTCCTAAAAAAGAGTAAGAAAATTATTAGCTACAAATATATGTTGGAAACGCCTGGAAAACAAAAAAGTGAAACCTACATAGCTATTTAAACAGTTCTGGTTTTATAAAACATTTAAAGTTCGGCATGGTAACTGTTATTAAATTAATGCAATTAACTTTGGTGCACCATTCTTTACAGTTCTCAGTATATTGTACAAAAAATTAAACGAAAAAAATTTCTCGTTTCTCATATAATAGAAAACATTCAATACATAAGAACATTGCAATAGTACATAAAAGTTATATACACTTCTTCACTCCACAGTTTTACAATTGCACTAGATTTTACGAACCTTGTGGTCCTCCTGGTATGCTAGGCACTCCAGGTCTTCCAGGTTCTCCAGGTCCACTGGGCCCACCGGGTCCGCTTGGCCCACCAGGCCCTCCTGGCCCACCAGGCCCTCCTGGTCCACCAGCACCACCTGGTTTTCCTGGTTCACCAGGTCTTTCTGGAACACTGGGTCCATTTGGTCCACCGGGTCCACCTGGTCCTCCAGGTCCATTTGGCCCACCAGGGCCTCCTGGAGTAAGTGGTCCATTCGGTCCTCCAGGACCACCAGGTCCATTCGGTCCACCCGGTCCACCTGGTCCACCAGGTTCGCCAGGTCCATTAGGTTTTCCAGGTCCTCCAGGACCTCCAGGTCCACCTTCTCCCCCTGGACCTCCCGGTCCACCAGGTCCACCTGGGCCTAAAGGTCCACCAGGCTCTCCTGGTCCACCAGGAGGAGTTGGTCCATTTGGTCCACCAGGACCTCCAGGGCCACCAGGACCATTAGGACCACCAGGTCCTCCTGGAGAACCAGCTGCACCAGGACCAAATGGCCCTCCTGGCCCTCCTGGACCTCCGGGTCCCCCTGGTCCACCTGGTCCACCAGGACCACCTGGTCCCTTTGGTCCACCAGGTCCTGTTGGTCCACCAGGCTCACCAGGGCCTCCTGGCGGTAATTGACCTCCTGGTCCTCCAGGTCCACCAGGCCCTCCAGGTCCACCCGGTCCACCAGGACCACCTGGGCCACCAGGTCCTCCTGGTTCACCTGAACCACCCGGTGATGTTGATCCACCTGGTCCGCCAGGCCCATTAGGACCACCTGGCCCATCTGGGCCACCTGGTCCTCCAGGACTTAACGGTCCATTTGGACCTCCAGGGCCGCCTGGGCCACCTGGTCCTCCGGGCCCACTAGGTCCACCAGGTCCTTGTGGTCCACCAGGTTCTCCAGGTCCGCCGGGTGGTGTTTTGCCTCCAGGGCCTCCTGGCCCACCTGGTCCACCAGATCCCCCAGGTCCTCCAGGACCTCCAGGTCCAAGTGGGCCACCTGGTTCACCTGGCCCTCCAGGAGGTGTTTTTCCTCCAGGCCCTCCAGGTCCGTTTGGTCCACCAGGTCCACCTGGTCCACCAGGCCCTCCTGGCCCTTCTGGACCACCTGGTTGCCCAGGACCTCCTGGTCCACCAGGACCACCGGGTCCTCCATTACCTCCAGGTCCGCCAGGACCATTTGGTCCACCGGGACCATTTGGTCCTCCAGGTTCTCCTGGTCCGCCAGGTGGAGTAAGTCCTCCTGGACCTCCAGGACCACCAGGACCTCCAGGACCTCCTGGTCCGCCAGGCCCACCTGGTCCATTAGGTCCACCAGGTTCTCCAGGCCCTCCAGGAGGAGTTGGTCCGTTAGGTCCTCCAGGTCCCCCCGGTCCACCAGGACCATTTGGTCCTCCTGGTCCACCAGGAGTTCCAGGTCCTCCTTGTCCACCTGGCCCTCCTGGTCCACCTTGACCGCCTGGGCCACCAGGACCTCCTGGCCCTCCAGGTCCACCAGGTCCACCAGGTCCTCCGGGTCCTTTAGGTCCACCAGGTCCTTTAGGTCCTAAAAATGAATAGCAATTATAACAATCGGTACATCAACAAACGTTTTCTACACTTCCATGCGTTGGGAATTATTATTCAGAGAAACAGTTAAACTTTTATTAGGGTAATAATTAGGTAGTTTAATCGAAAGTTTCACGTTTGATACAAACCAGGTGTCTGAAACCAAAATAATTTTTACACATGGTACTCACAAAAACTCTGCTCTAATTTAATGTTTTATTAACTTATTGATTTAAAGTGTTTTCAATTTTCTGGTCAATTTGCTTGGAAAATCCCGAGTCCACAAACAAACAAACAAACAAACAAACAAACAAACAAACAAACAAACAAACAAACAAACAAGCAAGCAAGCAAGCAAGCAAGCAAGCAAGCAAGCAAGCAAGCAAGCAAGCAAGCAAGCAAGCAAGCAAGCAAGCAAGCAAGCAAGCAAGCAAGCAAACAAACAAACAAACAAACAAACAAACAAACAAACAAACAAACAAACAAACAAACAAACAAACAAACAAACAAACAAACAAACAAACAAACAAACAAACAAACAGGCAGACAGACAGGCAGGCAGGCAGACAGGCAGACAGACGGCCGAACATACTGAGACGACGAACCTAGAACACAGTTTCTAAGTATCGTATTTGGAAGAGATACTTACCTCCAGGGTTTCCTGGTCCTTTGGGTCCACTTGGCCCATGAGGTCCTCCTGGACCACCAGGGCCACCTGGTCCTCCAGGACCTCCAGGTCCACCAGCTCCTCCAGGATTACCAGGTTGACCAGGTGTGCTTGGAACCGCAGGTCCATTTGGTCCTCCAGGTCCACCGGGTCCACCTGGACCTTTGGGACCACCAGGTCCACCTGGAGTAAGAGGTCCTTCAGGTCCATTAGGGCCACCAGGACCACCAGGTCCTCCAGGTCCATTTGGACCACCAGGTCCTCCAGGATTTCCGGGCTGCCCAGGTCCACTTGGCACACCAGGGCCACCTGGACCACCTGGACCTCCAGACCCACCAGGCCCTCCTGGACCTCCTGGGCCGCCAGGTCCTGATGGTCCGCCAGGTCCACCTGGACCACCTGGTTCTCCTGGCCCACCGGCAGGTGTTGGCCCACCAGGACCTCCAGGTCCACTGGGTCCACCAGGGCCATTTGGTCCTCCGGGTGCTCCAGGGCTTCCTGGTCCACCAGGACCGCCAGGACCTCCTGGCCCTTTAGGACCGCCAGGCCCCCCAGGTCCCCCGGGGCCTCCTGGTCCGTCAGGTCCACCAGGGCCACCTTCGCCTCCAGGACCTCCAGGACCTTCAGGTTTACCAGGTTGGCCTGGTCCACTTGGCACATCTGGACCACCAGGTCCTCCAGGACCACCAGGTCCACCTGGACCTCCAGGACCTCCTGGTCCACCTGGTCCTATAGGACCCCCAGGCTCACTCGGTCCACCAGGTGATGTAGGTCCATTAGGACCACCTGGTCCATTGGGACCACCAGGCCCTCCAGGCCCACCAGGTCCTCCTGGTGATAATGGCCCTTCAGGACCCCCAGGACCCCCCGGTCCCTTTGGTCCACCAGGACCACTTGGACCGCCAGGTCCGTTAGGTCCTCCAGGCTCACCTGGTCCACCAGGCGGAGTTTGACCACCAGGACCACCAGGACCCCCAGGTCCACCAGGACCTCCTGGCCCACCAGGCCCACCAGGCCCCAGTGGTCCACCAGGAGTTCCAGGTTTTGCTGGCTCTGTTGGTTGCGTTCCAGGAGCCCCGGGTCCACTTGGTCTTCCAGGACCTTCTGGACCTCCAGGTCCACCAGGTCCTCCTGGACCTCCTGGTTGCCCAGGACCGCCTGGGCGACCTGGGCCACCTGGACCTCCTGGGCCACCTGGTCCGCCAGGTCCTCCCGGCCCACCAGGGCCTCCTGGTTGACCTGGTTGACCAGGTCCTGAAGGAACAACAGGTCCTCCGGGACCTCCAGGTCCTCCTGGTCCCCCTGGGCCACCATTCCCACCAGGCCCTCCAGGTTCTCCGGGTCCTCCAGGAGGAGTTGGTCCATTTGGACCTCCAGGCCCACCAGGTCCTCCTGGTCCGTTTGGTGAACCAGGTCCCCCAGGACCGCCAGGTCCACCGGGTCCTTTCGGTCCACCAGGACCACCAGGTCCACCGGGTCCACCAGGACCACCATCTCCACCTGGTCCTCCTGGCCCACCGGGGCCGCCAGGTCCTTGCGGATGTCCCGGACCTACAAAATTAAGGCAGCAGGTTACGTATAAATATAGTGAGCTGCATAGGGAGCGAAAACATGTAAATAAAAAATATTGAAAGATTGATGTCCTGCCATAAAATCCTGATAAAAGGGATCTAACATTTCGAGCGAAGGTACATCGTCAGTGAAAGACGTTATCTTCATTTTCATTTTCAAACTATAACAATTCATCTGCACAAACTCAACCAACGTTTCTGCACATTATTCCCTCGGATTATTTCTTCATTCACCACCTACCCATCGGCATCTAGCGATTGCCAGATACACTTCATTGTAACCACCCATATACTTCGCCTACAACTGGCAGTAAAACTGTTAGTGGGTCAATTTTAGCGTATAAAGTAGGCGGTAAACCCAGTTAGTAATTATGGTTAAGGTTTTTGTTTAGGTTAAGACACCCAGATATTAACGGTTTATTGCCTAATTTTTAGTAGAGAGACTTTAGGTTGTTATTTTTACCACAACGTATAGACCTTATTCATAAATGTCCGACGATTTAAAATCCTTTTCTGTGCATATAAATTAGCCCCTCTGACCTCGTTTTAGAGTAAAGATTCTTTTGAAGTTCACACATGAAAACGAGTTCAGAGGGGCAAATTTATATGCACATAAAAGAATATTAATTCCACGGCCATTTATGAATATGGTCTATAGACCACTTTCATAATAGTAACTAATTTGAATATTCTTTTAGGTGCATCTTAATAAGCCCTTCTAGCCTCGTTTGTGTGTCTACAATTTAAAAGAATCTTTGCTTCATAACGAGGCTAGGAAGGCTTATTTAGGTGCACATAAAAGAATATTTAAAGTTAGTGCCCATTATGAAAGTGGTCTATATACTCCACTTTATGATCAACGTCTCAATATAGAAACTGACTTTATCGCTTCCCTTTGTTGAATTTAATCCTGCGAATTGTTTGTCTGCCTTCCCGTTTTCCCGCGCTTTACACTCATGTGACTAAGCGTATAAATTAAATTATCCCGCGCAGATATTATATGCATATAATCTAAATAATTATTTTTAAAGGCGGGAAGCAATAAAACCTTTATTGGTATGCCAATAATTCCTTTTCATTTCATTACTATTATTTATTATTAAGGTGCCCTTACACGATGCGATTTTTCTTGCAACTTGCAACAAATCACTGAATGTTGTAAGTTGCATAAAAAATCGCACCGTGTAACACACCGCAACAACTTGCGATTTTGTCATTTTTGCCGTGTTGCAAGTTGCAAGAAAAGTTGGATGGGCTCTACTTTTTGCTGCAACTTACAACAAAAATCGCAAGTTGCTGAACGTGTAACACCCTTCCTGCAACTTGCGATTTTTTTTTTCAATATGCAAATTTGTTGCAAGTTGCAAGAAAAATCGCATCGTGAAACAGCACCTTTATTCGCATAGATTTGCCACGGTTTTCTCTCAGACGATATCTTGACTAGTAATTTGGCAGTATACCTAACCAACCCTTCAATATTTTTGAGTTATATATATTCTACGGTATGTAAACCTACACGTTTCACGTGGGAATCTAACACGTTGCTAAGCGGAAACTCTGCGGGTTTCTAGACCTTCTGGCAACCTTAATATCTGTCTGGATTTAAGATGAAAATTTAATATTTCACAAATTCACAGAGTAGTGAAGAATGACATATTTCATACAAGGTCAAGTTGTCAATCAAGATAATTTAAACCCTAAAGACTTATAAACTAAGTTGCTTCGAAAAGGTGCGGTTAATAGGTTTTCTATACTTCCCCGAAGCATTGAAAGTAGGCAAATCGACAGTCTTGAATTTAAATTCGTAAAGCCGTGGCATGAACTATATATAGACACGTATGTAGATAAATAAACATGGGTATCTGGCACTTGTCTGGTTAATTTAAAAACATGTTACAACTAATATAAAACAGTGAACACGTGTTACATACTTCCAGGTTTACTTGGTACGCTTGGTCCACCTTGTCCACCAGGTCCACCAGGGCCTCCAGGTCCTCCGGGTCCTCCAGGTCCACCAGGACCTTCAGGCTTTCCTGGATTACCAGGTCCTTCAGGTACACCTGGTCCATTTGGTCCGCCAGGACCACCTGGCCCTCCTGGTCCATTTGGTCCACCAGGACCACCTGGTGAAAGAGGTCCATCAGGTCCACCTGGTCCACCAGGGCCTTTAGGGCCACCTGGACCACCAGGACCACCTGGTTCACCAGGTCCACTAGGTTTTCCAGGGCCTCCAGGCCCTCCAGGTCCTCCTGGCCCACCTTGTCCACCGGGGCCTCCAGGTCCACCAGGACCTAAAGGTCCTCCAGGTTCGCCCGGCCCACCAGGTGCCGTTGGACCATTTGGTCCACCAGGCCCACCTGGCCCGCCAGGTCCCTCTGGCCCACCTGGACCTCCGGGAGAGCCAGGCCCACTTGGACCATGTGGTCCTCCTGGTCCACCAGGTCCGCCAGGTCCGCCAGGCCCTCCCTGTCCACCAGGACCACCAGGACCACCTGGTCCACCAGGTCCTTTAGGCCCACCTGGACCATTTGGTCCACCAGGTTCTCCTGGGCCACCAGGTGGTGTTTTACCTCCTGGTCCACCAGGACCACCTGGACCACCAGGTCCGCCAGGGCCTCCAGGTCCACCGGGTCCACCAGGTTTTCCAGGTTCACCTGGGCCACCTGGAAGACTTGGTCCACCGGGCCCACCAGGGCCGTTTGGTCCTCCAGGTCCTCCTGGACCTCCTGGTCCACCCGGGCTTAGGGGTCCATTTGGCCCTCCAGGCCCACCAGGTCCACTTGGCCCACCAGGTCCATTAGGCCCTCCTGGGCCGTTAGGACCTCCAGGCTCTCCTGGTCCCCCTGGTGGAGTTTTCCCTCCAGGTCCTCCAGGCCCTCCAGGACCCCCGGAACCACCGGGGCCACCGGGACCTCCAGGTCCAAGTGGACCACCAGGTTCTCCAGGTCCTCCAGGAGGAGTTGTTCCACCTGGCCCACCTGGTCCCTTTGGTCCTCCAGGTCCACCAGGTCCTCCGGGTCCACCAGGACCTTCAGGTCCACCTGGTTGTCCTGGACCACCTGGACCACCAGGTCCACCTGGTCCTCCATCTCCTCCTGGTCCACCAGGACCACCTGGACCACCAGGTCCATTTGGTCCACCTGGTTTACCTGGACCACCTGGTGGGGTTAACCCTCCTGGTCCACCTGGTCCACCTGGTCCTCCTGGACCTCCTTGTCCTCCTGGTCCACCAGGTCCACCTGGTCCTCCAGGTTCGCCTGGTCCTCCAGGTGGAGTTGGTCCGTTTGGTCCTCCAGGGCCACCAGGACCACCTGGGCCTTTCGGACCTCCAGGTCCGCCTGGTGTTCCTGGACCTCCTTCACCACCTGGTCCTCCTGGCCCACCTGCGCCCCCAGGTCCTCCAGGTCCTCCTGGTCCACCCGGACCGCCAGGTCCGTCTGGTCCTCCTGGCCCATTTGGCCCACCTGGTCCCCCTGGTCCTGAAATTAAAATTGAATGTCAACAAATTAGTGCCAATAATCAAGCGAGGTCTAACGCTGACCTGTTAATTCGCGGGGCAAAGGGTACAATTAGGAAACGCAGGAACAGAAAGTTTTTAAATTGTGACAACAAACGTAAAAAATGACAACGATCGTTAACAAATTAGGCGTCGCCTTTAAGAAACCAGTTTAAAAGATATCATATACAATATTCCAAATTAAACGTAGATTATCTCACGGCACTTCCATAGTTCATTGTTCATTGTTCCAAAGGAAACGTCGAGTGTTTTATTCAACTGATCAGTATGGATAGTGAGATAACCACTCAAAAAGTGTAATCACCATTCCAAAAGTGTGATAATCACCATTCGAAGAGTGTGACAACCATCCAAATAATATCACATGCTTTTTCTCTTCTTCTGAATTCTCTTTCTCAGTAAATTTAATAAAAACATCTTATTTCATTATGGGAAAGTCGTGAGATACGATGGTTAACAAAATGGTCATTCATGTAATACAACATTTAGCATCGCTCGTAAAGATTCAATATGCATTATTCATAGCCATTATTCATAGCTTCAAACGCAATGTTAATTCCTTTATCACAAACGTGACCTGGTAAGTACTAACCCTTACGTATCATAAACAACATAAGGCAAAAACAATGAATTATAAAAAGAATACTTACCACCAGGATTTCCAGGTCCTTTTGGAGTGCTTGGTCCATTTGGTCCGCCAGGTCCGCCAGGTCCACCAGGTCCGCCTGAACCACCAGGTCCGCCAGGTCCTCCGGGGCTACCAGGTTCACCGGGACCACTAGGGACCCCAGGTCCTTTCGGACCACCGGGGCCACCAGGGCCACCAGGACCATTTGGACCTCCAGGTCCACTAGGGGTTAATGGTCCACCAGGTGCACCAGGTCCACCAGGGCCGCCTGGACCTCCTGGCCCTTTAGGGCCACCTGGTCCTCCAGGATTTCCAGGCTGCCCTGGACCACCGGGTGCTGTAGGCCCTCCAGGTCCACCTGGTCCACCAGGACCTCCAGGTCCACCAGAACCACCAGGACCACCTGGTCCAGATGGTCCACCCGGTCCACCCGGTCCACCAGGTTCACCAGGTCCGCCAGCAGGTGTAGGTCCATTGGGCCCACCTGGTCCTCCAGGACCTCCCGGCCCCATAGGTCCACCAGGCCCACCTGGACTACCAGGTCCACCAGGACCTAGTGGTCCTCCAGGGCCGTGTGGTCCACCAGGACCTCCCGGTCCTCCAGGTCCACCTGGTCCATCAGGTCCACCTTGACCACCTTCTCCTCCAGGTCCTCCAGGTCCCCCAGGTCCTCCAGCACCGCCTGGATTTCCAGGTTGACCTGGTTTATTTGGTACTTTTGTTCCACCAGGGCCCCCTGGTCCACCAGGTCCACCAGGACCCCCTGGACCCCCTGGCCCACCTGGTCCTGAAGGACCTCCTGGTTCACCTGGGCCTCCAGGCGGTGTTGGTCCATTTGGACCGCCAGGCCCATTTGGACCACCAGGTCCTCCTGGGCCACCAGGACCACCAGGTGACAATGGTCCTTCGGGTCCACCAGGTCCACCCGGTCCATTTGGTCCACCTGGACCATTTGGTCCGCCAGGCCCATTTGGACCACCAGGTTCTCCTGGTCCTCCGGGTGGTGTCTTTCCACCAGGTCCTCCAGGCCCCTCTGGGCCCCCGGGACCTCCAGTACCTCCTGGCCCGCCAGGACCTAATGGTCCACCAGGGCTACCAGGTTTACCTGGTGCACTAGGTATGCCATGTCCTCCGGGTTGGCTGGGTTCTCCAGGTCCTCCTGGTCCTCCTGGTCCTCCTGGTCCCCCAGGTCCTTTTGGACCACCAGGGCCTTCAGGTCCACCAGGTCCACCCGGACCGCTTGGTCCGCCAGGTTTACCGGGACTACCTGCTCCGCCTGGACCTCCAGGACCACCAGGACCTCCCGGACCACCAGGGCCTCCAGGACCCCCAGGTCCATTTGGTCCACCTGGTTGTCCTGGTCCAGAGGGTGTAGCTGGACCACCAGGTCCACCTGGGCCTCCTGGACCTCCATCTCCACCAGGTCCTCCAGGTCCTCCAGGCTGACCAGGTCCACCAGGCCCTGTTGGGCCGTTTGGACCTCCAGGACCACCTGGTCCTCCAGGGCCATTTGGTGAACCTGGGCCTCCAGGCCCACCAGGCCCACCAGGTCCTTTAGGTCCACCAGGACCTCCATGTCCTCCTGGACCACCGGGTCCCCCTGATCCTCCTGGTCCCCCTGGTCCTCCTGGGCCTCCAGGGCCTTGGGGGTTTCCTGGAGCTATGAAATATAAACAAATACAAACATTAATACAGTTGTAGCTTCAGTTATCTAAATAACACATCTTAATTCTAAACTAAATAATTCAAACTGTCGCATATGGAAATATCCAATTAAAATAACAGTATATTATTTGAAAATAATGCTGATAAATAACATATAAAACATGTAAACGCGCGCGTATAATCGTGATTAAAAAGCTCAACAAAGCACAAATTAAGACATTATTTTTAACATAAAGATGTATACTAATCACTAATGCAGTTCCGCCTCTCTCTCTCTCTCTCTCTCTCTCTCTCTCTCTCTCTCTCTCTCTCTCTCTCTCTCTCTCTCTCTCTCTCTCTCTCTCTCTCTCTCTCTCTCTCTCTCTCTCTTCTGACTTAGGACTACGTATTTAGATTGATCGAGGAACCAAATTAAATTTACAAAGTGATCACTTAGAAGAAGTGGTCGCCTATAAGAAGTAGTTTTTCACAGAGGTTTCACTAGTAATATACTGTAAAACTTACCACCCGGTTTACTTGGTACAGCAGGACCTCCAGGTCCTCCAGGGCCACCCGGACCTCCTGGGCCTCCAGGCCCACCAGGCCCACCAGGCCCTTCTGGCCTTCCTGGATTACCAGGTCCACTAGGAACACCTGGTCCATTAGGACCGCCAGGACCACCTGGCCCTCCAGGCCCGTTTGGTCCACCAGGACCACCTGGTGAAAGAGGTCCATTAGGTCCACCTGGACCACCAGGGCCTTCAGGACCACCAGGACCACCGGGTCCACCTGGTTCACCAGGTCCACTAGGTTTTCCTGGGCCTCCAGGTCCTCCTGGTCCTCCTGGCCCACCTTGTCCTCCAGGGCCTCCTGGTCCACCAGGACCTAGAGGTCCTCCTGGTTCTCCTGGTCCGCCAGGCGGTGTCGGGCCACCTGGTCCCCCAGGACCACCAGGTCCACCAGGTCCATTTGGTCCACCAGAACCTCCAGGAGAGCCTGGTCCATTCGGACCATGTGGTCCCCCAGGTCCACCAGGTCCACCAGCTCCCCCTGGCCCTCCTGGTCCTCCTGGTCCATCTGGTCCTCCTGGTCCCCCTGGTCCTCCAGGTCCACCCGGACCTTTTGGTCCACCAGGTTCTCCTGGTCCACCAGGTGGTGTTTTACCTCCTGGTCCACCAGGCCCACCAGGTCCGCCAGGTCCACCGGGTCCACCAGATCCGCCAGGTCCACCAGGTCCACCAGGCCCATTAGGTCCTCCTGGTTCACCTGGTCCACCTGGAGGCGTTGGACCACCTGGGCCACCAGGCCCATTTGGTCCTCCAGGTCCACCAGGACCTCCTGGTCCACCGGGACTTAGTGGTCCATTTGGTCCACCAGGCCCACCAGGTCCACTTGGTCCTCCAGGCCCATTTGGTCCTCCTGGACCATTAGGACCTCCAGGGTTGCCAGGGCCTCCTGGTGGAGTCTTTCCTCCAGGGCCTCCTGGGCCTCCAGGACCTCCTGGGCCACCGGGGCCGCCGGGACCTCCTGGTCCAAGTGGGCCACCAGGTTCTCCAGGTCCATCAGGACCCCCAGGTCCACCAGGTCCTCCGGGGCCACCTGGCTTTCCTGGGCCGCCTGGCCCACCTGGCCCACCGGGCCCACCATCTCCTCCTGGTCCACCGGGACCTCCTGGACCACCAGGTCCATTTGGTCCACCTGGTTTACCTGGACCACCTGGTGGAGTTAATCCTCCTGGTCCACCTGGTCCTCCCGGTCCTCCCGGTCCACCTTGTCCTCCCGGTCCACCAGGTCCACCTGGTCCACCGGGTTCACCTGGGCCTCCAGGTGGAGTTGGTCCATTTGGTCCTCCAGGTCCGCCTGGGCCACCTGGTCCTTTCGGTCCTCCAGGTTGTCCTGGTGTTCCAGGACCACCTTCACCTCCTGGTCCGCCTGGCCCACTGGGCCCACCAGGTCCCCCAGGCCCTCCAGGGCCTCCAGGACCTCCAGGTCCACCAGGACCTCCTGGTCCAGTTGGTCCTCCTGGTCCATTTGGTCCACCTGGTCCACCTGGTCCTACAATTAAAGTTAAAAAGTAACTAATTAATATTAGTTCACGATCACCTCGGTTTTCGTTGATGTACCGCGGTTGTTACTCCCAGCCACGCATGAATCAAGTGAATTGCTTCGGGCTAATATATATTAGCCCGGGGCAGTTAATTTGATTTATGTGTGGTTGGGAAAATAAGCGTTAAATCAATGGTCACGCGAATGTGAAAAAGGATAAATCATCGCGACTGAAGTGTTTTTTAGACAACCTCTGTGATAACGAACTCAGTATCTCAGTTTTCTTAGGCAATTTGTGATCTTGAACTAAGTGGGTTAGTTTATACCTCAACCTCGGTAACTACGTAAGTTATTGTTACCCAATAGAAGATCACTTAAAAATTAAATTAGAATTAAAGTAGAATTAGACAACATATTAAAAGGTTTTTCTGTACGTGTTCATGTCCCCAGTGGTCCTTAGTATTTCATTATAGCCAACGCCACACGGTTGTATTTACTAGTATAGAAAAGTATAATTTTGCATGGGCATATTACTGGATATACCAAAGCAAAAATTCGTTAACTGCTGTCGGACAGGAATAATTTTTCAAACAATCTAACCCATTCTGGTAACCTCAATGTGAACGAGTAACGTGAATAAGTTAGAACAAGAATTTGCATGTGTGAATGCCTAAACAAAGGAATGCAATGGAACCAACAAACCGAATAAATTGTAGTATTGTAGACCAGTTAACAAACCATCAGTTTCCCGGCATGCCAGCCGGGTGAGACACCAAATACAGTCTGATGCAACATTGCAACATACCGTTGATTTCATATTACAAACGTGAAGTGTTGCAAAGTTCATTGGAAAGTAGCAAAGTTCATTCGAAACTACGTTGCTGAAGTTGTCAAATATCCAATTAAAATAAGCTTTACGATGGCTCGATAGTTTCTTGAAAAATCGAAAATACAAGTTTGAGAGTCCAAAACACATGATTAAAAAATTGGGGAAAAGACTAAAACTAAATGTTATGCATAGTTAAACAATCTGACAATCAAAAACAGCTACCAAATAAATAGCAACAGTTGTTGCTATGGCAACGGTGACGTTTCAAAATGGCTGCCAATTACCCTTCAAACTAATTTAATTCGGAAAATACTTTGGAGACCCCAATTTTTTTTTCATTAAAACTTTGCTTGAAGTATGTGTAATTAATAGGCCGATTTTAAAAAAATAATGTAGAACAAAATTTTTTAAAAATTAACAAGCATGACTTTTCCGACAAAAAAATTATTCGTTCTACAGAATTTTTTAAAAATCGGCCTATTGATTACTCATACTTCAAGAAAAGTTTCAATGCAAAAAAAAATGGGGGTCACCAAAGTTTTTTTCGAATTAAATTAGTTTGAAGGGTAATTGGCAGTCATTTTGAAACGTCATTGTTGTCATAGCAACAACTGTTGGTATTTATTTGGTAGCAGTTTTTGATTGTCAGACTGTTTAATTATGCATAACATTTAGTTCTATTCTTTTCCCAAATTGTTTATGTACGTGTTTTGGACTCTCAAATTTGTATTTTCCATTTTTCAAGAAACTGTATGCAGCCACCTTAAAATGAGCTTTAATTCAGAGTTTGCAATTTCATTGGTTTATTGCAATTTCAATTGGTTTTCCAATTTCAACATACTTGCCAATTTCGAAACGAACTTCGCAACTTCCCAACGAATTGCGAACACGCCACGGTCAACTAATGTGAAACCAACTGCAAAAAGTTTTGAACGAAAGTATAAAATTTTAAATAAATAAATGCGAAGATCAAAATACCATGTCATGAAAGTGGTCAAAAGCAAAAAAGAAAAAAAGAAAAAGAGAGGTTGGTTATTATCGCGTTCCAGATATATAATTCCTGCTCAAAACTCTGAAGTATTGTTAAAATTGTAAAACAAAATCTTAAACCAGACAGGGTCTGTTTATATAAGCCTGGCTTGCCCGGTTGATTTCCAGCGCGGGTTTATATAAAATTCGGTGTCAGCCAGTCAGGTTTGACCTGGTCAAAATAGTCCGATATATTGTTGTTCCATTTTTTCATTGTTTTTGCACGGTTTTATCAAGAGTTTTCGTAAGTCATATTACAGTTTCGAATCAGTCAAATTGAAGCGTACATGTATCGATATTTGAATGTGAGTCTGCCGAGGCTGGCTGGTAGGCGCGTTTTTATGCAAAAATCCCAACCCGGTGTAGCTGGCAACCCAGCAAGAGAGAAGTGAGATCTGCGCTCATTGGGTCAACCCAGTTGTCATGTTAACTGAGTTTAGGGAAAATTTCGCAAGCGGAGGGCTCGCTCACAGCCGTTCTGGCTCATATAAACAAGCCCTATAGACAAATTTGTCTAACTTAAACAAATATTTCATCTAAATAACACACAGCCTGTCAACTTCTGAAAGTAAAAATGCTAGATTATTAAATAGTAACAAATACTTACCACCAGGATTTCCCGGTCCTTCTGGGGCACTTGGTCCATTTGGACCTCCAGGTCCACCAGGTCCGCCAGGTCCTCCTGGCCCACCAGGTCCGCCAGGTCCGTGGGGACCTCCAGGTCTACCAGGTCCACCAGGACCTGAAGGTCCATTTGGACCACCAGGGCCTCCAGGACCACCAGGTCCTTTGTTACCTCCAGGTCCACCAGGGCTTAGTGGTCCACCTGGCCCACCAGGTCCTCCGGGACCACCAGGACCTCCTGGTCCCTTAGGACCACCTGGCCCTCCAGGACTTCCGGGTTGGCCAGGTCCACTTGGTACTCCAGCTCCGCCAGGACCACCCGGGCCACCAGGACCACCTGGACCGCCCGGACCACCAGGACCCCCTGGACCAGATGGCCCACCAGGTCCGCCTGGTCCACCAGGTTCTCCAGGTCCACCAGGAGGTGTAGGTCCATTAGGACCACCTGGACCTCCAGGGCCTCCAGGTCCGTTAGGTCCACCGGGTCCCCCTGGACTTCCAGGCCCACCAGGACCATTGGGCCCTCCAGGACCATGTGGTCCACCAGGACCTCCAGGCCCCCCTGGTCCTCCTGGTCCACCTGGTCCACCTTGACCGCCCTCTCCTCCCGGTCCTCCAGGTCCACCTGGTTGTCCAGGTTGACCAGGTTGACTTGGTACTTTTGTTCCACCAGGGCCTCCTGGTCCTCCAGGGCCACCAGGACCTCCAGGGCCCCCTGGACGTCCAGGTTCTCCGGGACCACCAGGTGCAGCTGGTCCATTTGGACCACCAGGACCATTTGGTCCACCAGGTCCCCCAGGACCACCAGGTCCTCCAGGTGACAAAGGTCCCTCAGGCCCTCCAGGCCCTCCAGGCCCTTTTGGGCCACCTGGTCCACTTGGTCCACCAGGTCCGTTTGGACCACCAGGTTCTCCTGGCCCACCAGGTGGCGTTTTTCCTCCAGGTCCCCCTGGCCCCCCTGGTCCTCCAGGTCCACCAGGACCCCCTGGTCCTCCAGGACCTAATGGTCCACCAGGCATACCAGGTTTCCCTGGTTCACTCGGTAAACCAGGTATACCAGGTACACCAGGTACACCAGGTCCTCCAGGTCCACCTGGACCATCAGGTCCACCTGGTCCACCTGGTCCACCTGGACCCCCTGGTTGTCCAGGACTTCCTGCTCCTTCTGGGCCACCAGGACCCCCAGGTCCACCTGGCCCACCAGGTCCGCCAGGACCTCCAGGCCCATGTGGGCCACCTGGTTGTCCTGGTCCTGAAGGTGTAGCTGGCCCACCTGGTCCTCCTGGTCCTCCTGGCCCTCCATCGCCACCCGGTCCTCCAGGTCCCCCAGGTTTACCAGGTCCACCAGGTGGTGTTGGGCCGTTTGGACCTCCAGGCCCACCCGGTCCTCCAGGTCCATTTGGTGAACCTGGTCCACCAGGGCCTCCAGGGCCTCCAGGTCCTTTAGGTCCACCAGGACCTCCAGATCCACCAGGGCCTCCAGGCCCACCTGGTCCGCCGGGTCCCCCAGGTCCTCCTGGCCCACCAGGGCCTTGCGGCTTACCTGGAGCTAGAGAATAAATGCAAATAAATGCCAATAAATACATTGTAATGCTTCACAGTTTAGAATTAGCTCATGTTTTTTTTTCTTTATGTTAATCAATAGTAGTTGTAGTTTCCTTTTTATTAGCTTTTCAACATATTTAAATTGGTGTTTGATACGATACAAAGAATCGACAAATAACACCAAACCTCATTTGCGATATGGCATTAAGCCTCATCTATAATACATGTAAATCACAAAGGAAAAAAGCAATACAAATAATAAAGAATAATAAACTTTAGTCACTTACCACCCGGTTGACTTGGCACAGTCGGTCCTCCAGGTCCTCCTGGGCTTCCAGGACCACCAGGTCCACCTGGGCCACCAGGTCCACCAGGACCTTCAGGCTTTCCTGGATTACCAGGTCCTTCAGGTACACTTGGTCCATTTGGTCCACCAGGACCACCTGGCCCTCCAGGTCCATTTGGTCCTCCAGGCCCACCTGGTGAAAGAGGACCATTAGGTCCACCAGGACCACCAGGGCCTTTAGGACCACCAGGACCACCGGGTCCACCCGGTTCACCAGGTCCACTAGGTTTTCCAGGCCCTCCAGGCCCTCCTGGTCCGCCTGGTCCACCTTGTCCTCCAGGGCCTCCTGGTCCACCAGGACCGAGAGGTCCTCCTGGTTCTCCTGGTCCACCAGGCGGTGTCGGGCCACCTGGTCCCCCAGGACCACCAGGTCCACCAGGTCCATTTGGTCCACCAGCACCCCCTGGAGAACCTGGTCCATTTGGACCATGTGGTCCCCCAGGTCCTCCTGGTCCACCAGCTCCACCTGGCCCTCCTGGTCCACCAGGACCACCTGGACCACCTGGTCCGCCCGGTCCTTTAGGTCCACCGGGTCCACTAGGTCCTCCTGGTTCACCTGGGCCTCCAGGTGGTGTTTTCCCACCTGGTCCACCAGGTCCACCAGGCCCACCAGGTCCGCCAGGTCCACCTGGTCCACCGGGTCCATTAGGTCCCCCTGGTTCACCTGGTCCACCTGGACTAGTTGGACCGCCAGGCCCACCAGGTCCGTTTGGACCACCTGGCCCACCCGGACCTCCCGGGCCACCTGGGCTTAGTGGTCCATTTGGGCCACCAGGCCCACCAGGTCCACTTGGTCCTCCGGGGCCATTGGAACCTCCTGGTCCATTGGGACCTCCAGGCTCTCCTGGTCCCCCTGGTGGAGTCTTCCCTCCAGGTCCGCCAGGGCCTCCAGGACCCCCTGGACCCCCTGGGCCACCGGGACCTCCGGGTCCAAGTGGACCACCAGGTCCTCCAGGGCCTTCAGGAGGCGTTTTCCCACCTGGCCCACCTGGCCCATTTGGTCCTCCAGGTCCGTTAGGCCCTCCAGGGCCGTCAGGTCCTCCAGGTCCACCTGGCTTTCCTGGGCCACCTGGACCACCAGGTCCACCAGGTCCTCCATCTCCTCCTGGTCCTCCAGGACCTCCTGGACCACCAGGTCCATTAGGTCCTCCTGGTTTACCTGGACCACCTGGTGGAGTTAAGCCTCCTGGACCTCCTGGTCCTCCAGGGCCCCCTTGTCCTCCGGGTCCACCGGGTCCACCAGGCCCACCTGGTCCTCCCGGTTCGCCTGGGCCTCCAGGTGCAGTTGGCCCGTTTGGTCCACCTGGTCCACCTGGACCACCTGGGCCTTTTGGTCCTCCAGGTTGTCCTGGTGTTCCAGGACCTCCTTCACCTCCTGGCCCACCTGGTCCGCCTGGCCCACCTGGTCCACCTGGCCCTCCAGGTCCTCCAGGGCCTCCTGGTCCATTTGGTCCTCCTGGTCCATTTGATCCACCTGGTCCACCTGGTCCTAGGATTCAAATTGAAAAGTACTTTATTACTAAAATATCGTTAGACCTCAAGACCAGGGAAAATGTGTTAAGGGTTATAACACACATCTGGATTTAGTCGAAAAGAGGTTTACAAATTGGGGAGAACAATTTATCTAAATGCTTGAATGAAATCTCGAAATCCAATCCACGATGCTTGGAAATAAGCCAAATGCTCTGAGTGGCAAGCCTAGGACGATATAGGATGGTATCGATAATTTTGCGAAATCATTCTCTCGAAACCAAAGATATACCTGATTTTCAGTTTTATTTAAAACAATAACACTTGTGAAATTTCAGCTCAAATTATGTAAGGTTGACAACTCAAAAACGGGATAAAATGTGAAGTCAAGTAGGGAAAGCCATGTGTTTCACATATAAAACATCAAAGTCAAAAATTCCTAGAACGTCTCTGCAAAACATTATGCCTTTCATAAACAAGTTTATTTCACTTTAAAGATGGGTTAGCATTCCTGCATTTACACAAAAAGTGAGGCTAAGAGAATTAGATAGTAGAAAAATTTCCGGTACTTACTTCCAGGATTCCCAGGTCCTCCTGGAGTGCTTGGTCCATTAGGGCCTCCAGGTCCGCCAGGTCCACCTGGACCTCCTGGTCCACCAGGCCCACCAGGTCCGGTAGGACTTCCAGGTTCTCCTGGGCCACTTGGAACTGCAGGTCCATTTGGACCACCAGGACCGCCTGGACCACCTGGACCTTTAGGACCTCCGGGTCCACCGGGGCTTAATGGTCCACCTTGCCCACCTGGGCCTCCAGGACCACCAGGACCGCCGGGTCCTTTAGGACCACCTGGTCCTCCAGGATTCCCAGGTTGTCCTGGTCCACTTGGCGCTCCAGGTCCTCCAGGGCCACCAGGGCCACCAGCACCCCCAGGTCCCCCTGGCCCGCCGGGACCTCCTGGACCAGATGGTCCACCAGGTCCGCCTGGTCCACCAGGTTCTCCAGGTCCACCAGGAGGTGTAGGTCCATTAGGACCACCCGGACCTCCAGGGCCTCCAGGTCCTTTAGGTCCACCGGGTCCCCCTGGACTTCCAGGCCCACTAGGACCTTTGGGTCCTCCAGGACCATGTGGTCCACCAGGACCCCCAGGCCCCCCTGGTCCTCCTGGTCCATCTGGTCCACCTTGACCGCCCTCTCCTCCCGGTCCCCCAGGTCCACCTGGCTGTCCAGGTTGACCAGGTTGACTTGGTACTTTTGTTCCTCCAGGACCGCCTGGTCCACCAGGGCCTCCTGGACCACCAGGGCCTCCTGGTCCACCAGGGCCACCAGGACCTCCAGGGCCCCCTGGACCTCCAGGTTCTCCTGGACCCCAAGGTGCAGTTGGCACATATGGACCACCAGGGCCATTTGGTCCACCAGGTCCTCCAGGACCACCAGGTCCTCCCGGTGATAAAGGTCCCTCAGGCCCCCCAGGCCCTCCAGGTCCTTTTGGGCCACCTGGTCCACTTGGTCCACCAGGTCCGTTTGGACCACCAGGTTCTCCTGGCCCACCAGGTGGCGTTTTTCCTCCAGGTCCCCCTGGTCCCCCTGGCCCTCCAGGTCCACCAGGACCCCCTGGTCCTCCAGGACCTAATGGTCCACCAGGCATACCAGGTTTCCCTGGTTTAATCGGTTCCCCCGGTACACCAGGTCCTCCAGGTCCTCCAGGTCCACCTGGGCCATCAGGTCCACCTGGTCCACCTGGTCCACCTGGACCCCCTGGTTGTCCAGGACTTCCAGCTCCTCCTGGGCCTCCAGGACCCCCAGGTCCACCTGGCCCTCCAGGTCCGCCAGGACCTCCTGGTCCATTTGGGCCACCTGGTTGTCCTGGTCCTGAAGGTGTAGCTGGCCCACCTGGCCCTCCTGGTCCTCCTGGCCCTCCATCGCCACCCGGTCCTCCAGGTCCCCCAGGTTTACCAGGTCCACCAGGTGGTGTTGGGCCGTTTGGACCTCCAGGCCCACCCGGTCCTCCGGGTCCATTTGGTGAACCTGGTCCACCAGGTCCTCCAGGTCCTCCAGGTCCTTTAGGTCCACCAGGACCGCCAGATCCACCTGGGCCTCCAGGTCCACCTGGTCCGCCGGGTCCACCAGGTCCTCCTGGCCCACCAGGGCCTTGCGGCTTTCCTGGAGCTAGAGAATAAATGAAAATAAATGCCAATAAATACCTTGTAATGCTTCACAGTTTAGAATTAGGTCATGCTTCTTTTTTTACTTTAATCAATAGAACTTGTAACGTCCTTTTTATTAACTTTTGAACATATTTAAATTGGCCTTTGATACGATACAAAGAATCGACAAATAACATCAAACATCATTTGTAATATGGCATTCAGCCTCATCTATAATATAAGTAAATCAATAAGGAAAAAAGCAATACGTATAATAAAGAATAATAAAGTTTAGTCACTTACCACCCGGTTCACTTGGCACAGTCGGTCCTCCAGGTCCACCTGGGCTTCCAGGACCACCAGGTCCACCTGGGCCACCAGGACCACCAGGTCCACCTGGACCACCAGGTCCACCAGGACCTTCAGGCTTTCCTGGATTACCAGGTCCTTCAGGTACACTTGGTCCATTTGGTCCACCAGGACCACCTGGCCCTCCAGGTCCATTTGGTCCTCCAGGCCCACCTGGTGAAAGAGGACCATTAGGTCCACCAGGACCACCAGGGCCTTTAGGACCACCAGGACCACCGGGTCCACCCGGTTCACCAGGTCCACTAGGTTTTCCTGGCCCTCCAGGCCCTCCTGGTCCGCCTGACCCACCTTGTCCTCCAGGGCCTCCTGGTCCACCAGGACCGAGAGGTCCTCCTGGTTCTCCTGGTCCACCAGGCGGTGTCGGGCCACCTGGTCCCCCAGGACCACCAGGTCCACCAGGTCCATTTGGTCCACCAGCACCCCCTGGAGAACCTGGTCCATTTGGACCATGCGGTCCCCCAGGTCCTCCTGGTCCACCAGCTCCACCTGGCCCTCCTGGTCCACCAGGACCACCTGGACCACCTGGTCCACCCGGTCCTTTAGGTCCACCGGGTCCATTAGGTCCTCCTGGTTCACCTGGGCCTCCAGGTGGTGTTTTCCCACCTGGTCCACCAGGTCCACCAGGCCCACCAGGTCCGCCAGGTCCACCTGGTCCACCGGGTCCATTAGGTCCCCCTGGTTCACCTGGTCCACCTGGACTAGTTGGACCGCCAGGCCCACCAGGTCCGTTTGGCCCACCTGGCCCACCAGGACCTCCTGGGCCACCTGGGCTTAATGGTCCATTTGGTCCACCAGGCCCACCAGGTCCACTTGGTCCTCCGGGGCCATTGGGACCTCCTGGTCCATTGGGACCTCCAGGCTCTCCTGGTCCTCCTGGTGGAGTCTTTCCTCCAGGTCCGCCAGGGCCTCCAGGACCCCCTGGACCCCCTGGGCCACCGGGACCTCCTGGTCCAAGTGGACCACCAGGTCCTCCAGGGCCTCCAGGAGGCGTTTTCCCACCTGGCCCACCTGGCCCATTTGGTCCTCCAGGTCCGTTAGGCCCTCCAGGGCCGTCAGGTCCTCCAGGTCCACCTGGCTTTCCTGGGCCACCTGGACCACCAGGTCCACCAGGTCCTCCATCTCCTCCTGGTCCTCCAGGACCTCCTGGACCACCAGGTCCATTAGGTCCTCCTGGTTTACCTGGACCACCCGGTGGAGTTAATCCTCCTGGTCCTCCTGGTCCTCCAGGGCCCCCTTGTCCTCCGGGTCCACCAGGTCCACCAGGTCCACCTGGTCCTCCCGGTTCGCCTGGGCCTCCAGGTGCAGTTGGCCCGTTTGGTCCACCTGGTCCACCTGGACCACCTGGGCCTTTTGGTCCTCCAGGTTGTCCTGGTGTTCCAGGACCTCCTTCACCTCCTGGCCCACCTGGACCGCCTGGTCCACCTGGTCCACCTGGTCCTCCAGGTCCTCCAGGGCCTCCTGGTCCATTTGGTCCTCCTGGTCCATTTGATCCACCTGGTCCACCTGGTCCTAGGATTTAAATTCAAAAGTACTTTATTACTAAAATATCGTTAGACCTCAAGGTCACGAAAAATGAGTTAAGGGTTAAAACATACATCTGGATTTAGTCGAAAACAGGTTTACAAATTAAAGGAGAATAGTTTATCTAAATGCTTGAATGAAAGCCCAAAATTCAATCCACGATGCCTGAAAATAAGGCAAATGCTATGAGTGTCAAACCTAGGACGATATAGCATGGTATCGATAATTTTGCGAAATCATCCGCTCGAAACCAAAGATATACCTGATTTTAAGTTATATTTAAAACCATAAACTTGTGAAATTGCAGCTCAAATTATATAAGGTTAACATCTCAAAAACGGGATAAAATATGAAGTCAAATAGGGATAGACCTGTGTTTTACATATAAAACATAAATTACAAAAATTCCGAGAACGTCTCTGCAAAACATTATGCCTTTCATAAACGTTTATTTCACTTTAAAGATGGGCTAGCATTCCTGAGTTTACACAAAAAGTGAGACTAAGAGCATTAGATCGTAGAATAACTTCCCAGACTTACCTCCAGGATTCCCAGGTCCTCCTGGAGTGCTTGGTCCATTAGGGCCTCCAGGTCCGCCAGGTCCTCCTGGGCCTCCTGGGCCACCAGGTCCACCAGGTCCGGTAGGACTTCCAGGTTCTCCTGGGCCACTTGGAACAGCAGGTCCATTTGGACCACCAGGGCCACCTGGACCACCTGGACCTTTAGGACCTCCGGGTCCACCAGGACTTAATGGTCCACCTTGCCCACCTGGGCCTCCAGGACCACCAGGACCGCCGGGTCCTTTAGGACCACCTGGTCCTCCAGGATTCCCAGGTTGTCCAGGTCCACTTGGCGCTCCAGGTCCTCCAGGGCCACCAGGGCCACCAGCACCCCCAGGTCCTCCTGGCCCGCCGGGACCTCCAGGACCAGATGGTCCACCAGGTCCGCCTGGTCCACCAGGGTCTCCAGGTCCACCAGGAGGTGTAGGTCCATTAGGACCACCCGGACCTCCGGGGCCTCCAGGCCCTTTAGCTCCACCGGGTCCTCCTGGACTTCCAGGCCCACCAGGACCATTGGGTCCTCCGGGACCATGTGGTCCACCAGGACCTCCAGGCCCCCCTGGTCCCCCTGGTCCATCTGGTCCACCTTGACCGCCCTCTCCTCCCGGTCCTCCAGGTCCACCTGGCTGTCCAGGTTGACCAGGTTGACTTGGTACTTTTGTTCCACCAGGGCCTCCTGGTCCACCAGGGCCTCCTGGTCCACCAGGGCCACCAGGACCTCCAGGGCCCCCTGGACCTCCAGGTTCTCCTGGACCACCAGGTGCAGTTGGTACATTTGGACCACCAGGACCATTCGGTCCACCAGGTCCTCCTGGACCACCAGGTCCTCCCGGTGATAAAGGTCCCTCAGGCCCTCCAGGCCCTCCAGGTCCTTTTGGGCCACCTGGTCCACTTGGGCCACCAGGTCCGTTTGGACCACCAGGTTCTCCTGGACCACCAGGTGGCGTTTTTCCTCCAGGTCCCCCTGGCCCCCCTGGACCTCCAGGTCCACCAGGACCCCCTGGTCCTCCAGGACCTAATGGTCCACCAGGCATACCAGGTTTCCCTGGTTGACTTGGTAAACCAGGTACACCAGGTACACCAGGTACACCAGGACCTCCAGGTGCACCTGGGCCATCAGGTCCACCTGGTCCACCTGGTCCACCTGGACCCCCTGGTTGTCCAGGACTACCTGCTCCTCCTGGGCCGCCAGGACCCTCAGGTCCACCTGGCCCACCAGGTCCGCCAGGACCTCCTGGTCCCTTTGGGCCACCTGGTTGTCCTGGTCCTGAAGGTGTAGCCGGCCCACCTGGTCCTCCTGGTCCTCCTGGCCCTCCATCGCCACCCGGTCCTCCAGGTCCCCCAGGTTTACCAGGTCCACCAGGTGGTGTTGGGCCGTTTGGACCACCAGGCCCACCCGGTCCACCAGGTCCATTTGGTGAACCTGGTCCACCAGGACCACCAGGTCCTCCAGGTCCTTTAGGTCCACCAGGACCTCCAGATCCACCAGGGCCTCCAGGCCCACCTGGTCCGCCGGGTCCCCCAGGTCCTCCTGGCCCACCAGGGCCTTGCGGCTTACCTGGAGCTAGAGAATAAATGCAAATAAATGCCAATAAATACCCTGTAATGCTTCATAGTTTAGAATTAGCTCATGTTTCTTTTCTTCATTTTACTCAATAGTACTTGTAACTTCCTTTTTATTAGCCTTTCAACATATTTAAATTGGCCTTTGGTACGATACAAAGAATCGACAAATAACACCAAAGCTCATTTGCGATATGGCATTCAGCCTCATCTATAATATATGTAAACCTTGAAGGAAAAAAAGCAGTACAAATAATAAAGAATATTATTCTTATTATTAGTCACTTACCACCCGGTTGACTTGGCACAGTCGGTCCTCCAGGTCCTCCTGGGCTTCCAGGACCACCAGGTCCACCTGGACCACCAGGTCCACCAGGACCTTCAGGCTTTCCTGGATTACCAGGTCCTTCAGGTACACTTGGTCCATTTGGTCCACCAGGACCACCTGGCCCTCCAGGTCCATTTGGTCCTCCAGGCCCACCTGGTGAAAGAGGACCATTAGGTCCACCAGGACCACCAGGGCCTTTAGGACCACCAGGACCACCGGGTCCACCCGGTTCACCAGGTCCACTAGGTTTTCCTGGCCCTCCAGGCCCTCCTGGTCCGCCTGGCCCACCTTGTCCTCCAGGGCCTCCTGGTCCACCAGGACCGAGAGGTCCTCCTGGTTCTCCTGGTCCACCAGGCGGTGTCGGGCCACCTGGTCCCCCAGGACCACCAGGTCCACCAGGTCCATTTGGTCCACCAGCACCCCCTGGAGAACCTGGTCCATTTGGACCATGCGGTCCCCCAGGTCCTCCTGGTCCACCAGCTCCACCTGGCCCTCCTGGTCCACCAGGACCACTTGGACCACCTGGTCCACCCGGTCCTTTAGGTCCACCGGGTCCATTAGGTCCTCCTGGTTCACCTGGGCCTCCAGGTGGTGTTTTCCCACCTGGTCCACCAGGTCCACCAGGCCCACCAGGTCCGCCAGGTCCACCTGGTCCACCGGGTCCATTAGGTCCCCCTGGTTCACCTGGTCCACCTGGACTAGTTGGACCGCCAGGCCCACCAGGCCCCTTTGGACCACCTGGCCCACCCGGACCTCCTGGGCCACCTGGGCTTAGTGGTCCATTTGGTCCACCGGGCCCACCTGGTCCACTTGGTCCTCCAGGGCCATTGGGACCTCCTGGTCCATTGGGACCTCCAGGCTCTCCTGGTCCTCCTGGTGGAGTCTTTCCTCCAGGTCCGCCAGGGCCTCCAGGACCCCCTGGACCCCCTGGGCCACCGGGACCTCCTGGTCCAAGTGGACCACCAGGTCCTCCAGGGCCTCCAGGAGGCGTTTTTCCACCTGGCCCACCTGGCCCATTTGGTCCTCCAGGTCCGTTAGGCCCTCCAGGGCCGTCAGGTCCTCCAGGTCCACCTGGCTTTCCTGGGCCACCTGGACCACCAGGTCCACCAGGTCCTCCATCTCCTCCTGGTCCTCCAGGACCTCCTAGACCACCAGGTCCATTAGGTCCTCCTGGTTTACCTGGACCACCTGGTGGAGTTAATCCTCCTGGTCCTCCTGGTCCTCCAGGGCCCCCTTGTCCTCCGGGCCCACCAGGTCCACCAGGTCCACCTGGTCCTCCCGGTTCGCCTGGTCCTCCAGGTGCAGTTGGTCCGTTTGGTCCGCCTGGTCCGCCTGGACCACCTGGGCCTTTTGGTCCTCCAGGTTGTCCTGGTGTTCCAGGACCTCCTTCACCTCCTGGCCCACCTGGTCCGCCTGGCCCACCAGGTCCACCTGGCCCTCCAGGTCCTCCAGGTCCTCCTGGTCCATTTGGTCCTCCTGGTCCATTTGATCCACCTGGTCCACCTGGTCCTAGGATTTAAATTAAAAAGTACTTTAGTGCTAAAATATCGTTAGACCTCAAGATCAGGAAAAATGAGTTAAGGGTTATAACAATACATCTGGATTTAGCCGAAAACAGGTTAACAAAGTCAGGAGAACAATTTATTTAAAAGCTAGAATGAAAGCCCGAAGCCCAATCCACGATGCTTGGAAATTAGCCAAATGCTCTGAGTGGCAAACTTAGGAAGATATAGCACGGTATCGACAGTCTTGCGAAATCAGTCTCTCGAAATCCAAGATATACCTGATTTTCAGTTTTATTTAAAACCATAACACTTGTGAAATTGCAGCTCAAATTATATAAGGTTAACATCTCAAAAACGGGATAAAATGTGAAGTCAAGTAGGGAAAGCCATTTCTCATTATTTTAGATGTGTTTTACATATTAACATAAAACACAAAAAATCCTAGAACGTCTCTGCAAAACATTATGCCTTTAATAAACAAGTTTATTTCACTTTAAAGATGGGCTAGCATTCCTGCATTTACACAAAAAGTGCGACTAAGAGCATGAGACAGTACATTAACTTCCGATACTTACCTCCAGGATTCCCAGGTCCTCCTGGAGTGCTTGGTCCATTAGGGCCTCCAGGTCCGCCAGGTCCTCCTGGACCTCCTGGTCCACCAGGTCCACCAGGTCCTGTAGGACTTCCAGGTTCTCCTGGACCACTTGGAACTGCAGGTCCATTTGGACCACCAGGACCGCCCGGACCACCTGGACCTTTAGGACCTCCGGGTCCACCAGGGCTTAATGGTCCACCTTGCCCACCTGGGCCTCCAGGACCACCAGGACCGCCGGGTCCTTTAGGACCACCTGGTCCTCCAGGATTCCCAGGTTGTCCTGGTCCACCTGGCGCTCCAGGTCCTCCAGGGCCACCAGGGCCACCAGCACCCCCAGGTCCTCCTGGACCGCCGGGACCTCCTGGACCAGATGGTCCACCAGGTCCGCCTGGTCCACCAGGTTCTCCAGGTCCACCAGGAGGCGTAGGTCCATTAGGACCACCTGGACCTCCAGGGCCTCCTGGGCCTTGTGGTCCACCGGGCCCCCCTGGATTTCCAGGCCCACCAGGACCATTGGGTCCTCCAGGACCATGTGGTCCACCAGGACCTCCAGGCCCCCCTGGTCCTCCTGGTCCATCTGGTCCACCTTGACCACCCTCTCCTCCCGGTCCTCCAGGTCCACCTGGCTGTCCAGGTTGACCAGGTTGGCTTGGGACTTTTGTTCCGCCAGGGCCTCCTGGTCCACCAGGGCCTCCTGGTCCACCAGGGCCACCAGGACCTCCAGGGCCCCCTGGACGTCCAGGTTCTCCTGGACCCCCAGGTGCAGCTGGTCCATTTGGACCACCCGGACCATTTGGTCCACCAGGTCCTCCTGGACCACCAGGTCCTCCCGGTGACAAAGGTCCCTCAGGCCCTCCAGGTCCTCCAGGTCCTTTTGGGCCACCTGGTCCATTTGGTCCACCAGGTCCGTTTGGACCACCAGGTTCTCCTGGACCACCAGGTGGCGTTTTCCCTCCAGGTCCCCCTGGCCCCCCTGGACCTCCAGGTCCACCAGGACCCCCTGGTCCTGCAGGACCTAACGGTCCACCAGGCATACCTGGTTTCCCTGGTTCACTCGGTAAACCAGGTACACCAGGTACACTAGGTACACCAGGTACACCAGGTCCTCCAGGTCCACCTGGGCCATCAGGTCCACCTGGTCCACCTGGTCCACCTGGACCCCCTGGTTGGCCAGGACTACCTGCTCCTCCTGGGCCTCCAGGACCTCCAGGTCCACCTGGCCCACCAGGTCCGCCAGGGCCTCCAGGCCCATTTGGGCCACCTGGTTGTCCTGGTCCTGAAGCTGTAGCTGGCCCACCTGGTCCTCCTGGGCCTCCTGGCCCTCCATCGCCACCCGGTCCTCCAGGTCCCCCAGGTTTACCAGGTCCACCAGGTGGTGTTGGGCCGTTTGGTCCTCCAGGCCCACCCGGTCCTCCAGGTCCATTTGGTGAACCTGGTCCACCAGGGCCTCCAGGGCCTCCAGGTCCTTTAGGTCCACCAGGACCTCCAGATCCACCAGGGCCTCCAGGCCCACCTGGTCCGCCGGGTCCCCCAGGCCCTCCTGGGCCACCAGGGCCTTGCGGCTTACCTGGAGCTAGAGAATAAATGCAAATAAATGCCAATAAATACATTGTAATGCTTCACAGTTTAGAATTAGCTCATGTTTTTTTTCTTTATGTTAATGAATAGTACTTGTAGCTTCCTTTTTATTAGCTTTTCAACATATTTAAATTGGTCTTTGATACGATACAAAGAATCGACAAATAACACCAAACCTCATTTGCGATATGGCATTCAGCCTCATCTATAATATATGTAAATCACGAAGGAAAAAAGCAATACAATAATAAAGAATAATAAACTTTAGTCACTTACCACCCGGTTGACTTGGCACAGTCGGTCCTCCAGGTCCTCCTGGGCTTCCAGGACCACCAGGTCCACCTGGGCCACCAGGTCCACCAGGACCTTCAGGCTTTCCTGGATTACCAGGTCCTTCAGGTACACTTGGTCCATTTGGTCCACCAGGACCACCTGGCCCTCCAGGTCCATTTGGTCCTCCAGGCCCACCTGGTGAAAGAGGACCATTAGGTCCACCAGGACCACCAGGGCCTTTAGGACCACCAGGACCACCGGGTCCACCCGGTTCACCAGGTCCACTAGGTTTTCCTGGCCCTCGAGGCCCTCCTGGTCCCCCTGGCCCACCTTGTCCTCCAGGGCCTCCTGGTCCACCAGGACCGAGAGGTCCTCCTGGTTCTCCTGGTCCACCAGGAGGTGTCGCGCCACCTGGTCCCCCAGGACCACCAGGTCCACCAGGTCCATTTGGTCCACCAGCACCCCCTGGAGAACCTGGTCCATTTGGACCATGCGGTCCTCCAGGTCCTCCTGGTCCACCAGCTCCACCTGGCCCTCCTGGTCCACCAGGACCACCTGGACCACCTGGTCCGCCTGGTCCTTTAGGTCCACCGGGTCCACTAGGTCCTCCTGGTTCACCGGGGCCTCCAGGTGGTGTTTTTCCTCCTGGTCCACCAGGTCCACCAGGCCCACCAGGTCCGCCAGGTCCACCTGGTCCACCAGGTCCATTAGGTCCCCCTGGTTCACCTGGTCCACCTGGACTAGTTGGACCGCCAGGCCCACCAGGCCCCTTTGGACCACCTGGCCCACCCGGACCTCCTGGGCCACCTGGGCTTAGTGGTCCATTTGGTCCACCGGGCCCACCAGGTCCACTTGGTCCTCCAGGGCCATTGGGACCTCCTGGTCCATTGGGACCTCCAGGCTCTCCTGGTCCTCCTGGTGGAGTCTTTCCTCCAGGTCCGCCAGGGCCTCCAGGACCCCCTGGACCCCCTGGGCCACCGGGACCTCCTGGTCCAAGTGGACCACCAGGTCCTCCAGGGCCTCCAGGAGGCGTTTTCCCACCTGGCCCACCTGGCCCATTTGGTCCTCCAGGTCCGTTAGGCCCTCCAGGGCCGTCAGGTCCTCCAGGTCCACCTGGCTTTCCTGGGCCACCTGGACCACCAGGTCCACCAGGTCCTCCATCTCCTCCTGGTCCTCCAGGACCTCCTGGACCACCAGGTCCATTAGGTCCTCCTGGTTTACCTGGACCACCCGGTGGAGTTAATCCTCCTGGTCCTCCTGGTCCTCCAGGGCCCCCTTGTCCTCCGGGCCCACCAGGTCCACCAGGTCCACCTGGACCTCCCGGTTCGCCTGGTCCTCCAGGTGCAGTTGGTCCGTTTGGTCCGCCTGGTCCGCCTGGACCACCTGGGCCTTTTGGTCCTCCAGGTTGTCCTGGTGTTCCAGGACCTCCTTCACCTCCTGGCCCACCTGGTCCGCCTGGCCCACCAGGTCCACCTGGCCCTCCAGGTCCTCCAGGTCCTCCTGGTCCATTTGGTCCGCCTGGCCCATTTGATCCACCTGGTCCACCTGGTCCTAGGATTTAAATTAAAGGGTACTTTATTGCTAAAATATCGTTAGACCTCAAGACGAAGAAAAATGTGTTAAGGGTTACAACATACATCTGGATTTAGTCGAAAACAGGTTTACAAATTAAGGAGAACAATTTATCTAAATGCTTGAATGAAAACCCGAAGTCCAATCCACGATGCTTGGAAATTAGCCAAATGCTCTGATTGGCAATCCTAGGATGATATAGCACGGTATCGATAGTCTTGCGAAATCATTCTCTCGAAATCCAAGATATACCTGATTTTCAGTTTTATTTAAAACCATAACACTTGTGAAATTGCAGCTCAAATTATATAAGCTTGACATCTCAAAAACGGGATAAAATGTTAAGTCAAGTAGGGAAAGCCATTTCTCATTATCTTAGATGTGTTTTACATATAAACCTAAAACACAAAAATTATGCCTTTCAGAAATAAGTTTATTTCACTTTCAAAATGGGCTAGCATTCCTACATTTACACAAAAAGTGAGACTAAGTGCATGAGATAGTAGATTAACTTCCGATACTTACCTCCAGGATTCCCAGGTCCTCCTGGAGTGCTTGGCCCATTAGGGCCTCCAGGTCCGCCAGGTCCACCTGGACCTCCTGGTCCACCAGGTCCACCAGGTCCTGTAGGACTTCCAGGTTCTCCTGGGCCACTTGGAACTGCGGGTCCATTTGGACCACCAGGACCGCCTGGACCACCTGGACCTTTAGGACCTCCGGGTCCACCAGGGCTTAATGGTCCACCTTGCCCACCTGGGCCTCCAGGACCACCAGGACCGCCGGGTCCTTTAGGACCACCTGGTCCTCCAGGATTCCCAGGTTGTCCAGGTCCACCTGGCACTCCAGGTCCTCCAGGGCCACCAGGGCCACCAGCACCCCCAGGTCCTCCTGGCCCGCCGGGACCTCCTGGACCAGATGGTCCACCAGGTCCGCCTGGTCCACCAGGTTCTCCAGGTCCACCAGGAGGTGTAGGTCCATTAGGACCACCTGGACCTCCAGGGCCTCCTGGTCCTTGAGGTCCACCGGGCCCCCCTGGACTTCCGGGCCCACCAGGACCATTGGGTCCTCCAGGACCATGTGGTCCACCAGGCCCTCCAGCTCCCCCTGGTCCTCCTGGTCCATCTGGTCCACCTTGGCCGCCCTCTCCTCCTGGTCCTCCAGGTCCACCTGGCTGTCCAGGTTGACCAGGTTGGCTTGGTACTTTTGTTCCACCAGGGCCTCCTGGTCCACCAGGGCCTCCTGGTCCACCAGGGCCACCAGGACCTCCAGGGCCCCCTGGATGACCAGGTTCTCCTGGACCCCCAGGTGCAGCTGGTCCATTTGGACCACCAGGACCTTTTGGTCCACCAGGTCCTCCTGGACCACCAGGTCCTCCCGGTGACAAAGGTCCCTCAGGCCCTCCAGGCCCTCCAGGTCCTTTTGGGCCACCTGGTCCATTTGGTCCACCAGGTCCGTTTGGACCACCAGGTTCTCCTGGCCCACCAGGTGGCGTTTTTCCTCCAGGTCCTCCTGGACCCCCTGGACCTCCAGGTCCACCAGGTCCCCCTGGTCCTCCAGGACCTAATGGTCCACCAGGCATACCAGGTTTCCCTGGTTTACTCGGTAAACCAGGTAATGGTAAACCAGGTACACCAGGTCCCCCAGGTCCTCCAGGTCCTCCAGGTCCACCTGGTCCATTTGGACCACCTGGGCCATCAGGTCCACCTGGTCCACCTGGTCCAGCTGGACCCCCTGGTTTTCCAGGACTTCCTGTTCCTCCTGGGCCTCCAGGACCCCCAGGTCCACCTGGCCCACCAGGGCCGCCAGGACCTCCAGGTCCATTTGGGCCACCTGGTTGTCCTGGTCCTGAAGGTGTAGCTGGCCCACCTGGTCCTCCTGGGCCTCCTGGACCTCCATCGCCACCCGGTCCTCCAGGTCCCCCAGGTTCACCAGGTCCACCAGGTGGTGTTGGGCCGTTTGGACCTCCAGGCCCACCCGGTCCTCCAGGCCCATTTGGTGAACCTGGTCCACCAGGTCCTCCTGGGCCTCCAGGTCCGTTAGGTCCACCGGGACCTCCAGATCCACCAGGGCCTCCCGGACCACCTGGTCCGCCGGGCCCTCCAGGTCCTCTTGGCCCGCCAGGGCCTTCAGGCTTTCCTGGAGCTAGAAAATGAATACGAGCAAACACCAATAAATACCGATTAACCAATTTAAGAACACTTTATTATATGGCAAGCGTCACTTCCGGTGAAATAGCGCGCTGTGATTGGCTTAAAAACATTTTTAGCGGTCCATTACTTTCCCATTACGGGAAAGTAATGGACCGCTAAAAATGTTTCTAGCCATGTTGTTTGCAACTAAACAACGAAAGAAAACCGCAAGAATTTTGTGAATTCAACAACCTGAGGACTAAATTATGTATGATTGGGACGAGAGCAATCTGGAAGCGAGTTTAGGAGTCCGAAAGCGACGACAACAAAAGCAACAACATTGAAAACGATGAGTTTACGTCACACGCTCGGGGTCACACTAAACTGACTAAAGTACGTATCATGACAAGGTATAAATGTAAGGTTTGTTGTTTCAAAATGCCATATAATAAACTTTTTATTAACCTCGCTTGCTCGGTCTTTACAGAGAAATATCAGACCTCGGTCTTTGTGTACAAACCTCGCCCTACGGGCTCGGTCTGTACCAAAAAGACCTCGGTCCGATATTTCTCTGTAAAGACCTCGCGTTCGGTTAATAAGAAGTTAATATCATATAAAGAGGCATCCTGTCAACAATTAATGCATATTGTGCTTTATTAGAACGTTTCTAGTTAAACCAAACGGTCACAAACAAAATTATATTCAAATGAAAACAAAGCAGTGCTTAAAATTTAAAATAAAATAAAATTTAATATTTAATATAAACAATTTGTATTGGCAGTATTTTACATTATACATAAGGCAGAATACGGAATAAGGAATTATCCAGATAAAGGTCAGTATTATCTGTTAATTCCTTGCATCATATTAAAAACCCTATTCAACAACTGATTTATTGTTCATTCAAAAATTTTGCTATTTTCCCGCTGGTTATTAAGCAAAATCTTCTCCAATTGCGCAAAAACATTTTCTCTTTTTGGCATCGATCCACGTCAATCTTGGAATTGATGGTTTGCAATCAATCCCTTGAGATTTAGGTGACAAAGATACGGCGATCATTTTGGAGGAAAACATACTCCACATACAATACCAAGGTCGGCACTAGATCATAGTCGAGATACGGACAAATATGCGCCTGCTAGCTTTTAACACAGCGGAGAACCTGCGCGTCATTACCATAACATTGCTCTGGATTCAAACGCGTTCAAATCATTCTTTTCCCGCGATGGCTTCCACTAGAAGGTACCAGCTAATATTCTGTAATTCTAAAGATGATATTCTGGGTTTCTGGCAGAATTGGATGAATATAAAAGTAAACCATGACAGTGTGTTTACATTGGGAGACGTGTGTTTCAAAACATGTTTGAATGTTTTCTGTTTGCCCGATTTAAATAAATTTTATATCAAAATGATCGCTTGAATCTGCCGAATCCAGCACTATCGGTTTTGTCTACCGAAAGTATTAAGATCCGTTGTTATTCGAATATGTACTGAGTCTATACGTCCAACAGGGAAGGGAACATTGAAATCATGCCGTGAACAACGAACTTCGCAATCTCGCACGTAATGAATTTGCGAAGTTCGTCGCCAACTTCGGAAATAACGAACGAACTTCGGAACACATTCGGCAAAAGTTATGTGAAATCCTCTGTAAAATATCACTGAGCATATCTCCCAAAATTCAATTAATAATATATATTTCCAAATTTTCAAAATGTAAATGTTCGTTCTTTCAATCAGAACAAGACTTGAGTGTTATTGTTGTGAATGACGCGCAGGTTCTTCGCTGTACTGAAAGCTAGCAGGCGCATATTTGTCCGTATCTCGACCATGATCTAGTGCCGACCCAATACCAACTAATGAGATTCTTTTGTTAAAGTTCTTCCAACATGGCCGGCATGACGTAAAGTGTAAACCAAGAATTAGGTATTGTAAAAATATTCGTATTTCGGGCGAAAAAATTGAAAGTAATTAGGGCACATTGTGAATCTGTGAAATATTTGAGAAATTATGCTGAGAAAAAGGTTGGAAAATCTTGTCATATATTTAGAAGAACAATGTGCATGAATAAAGTAGATAATCCTGATACTGAAATTTCAAAAACAATATTTTAGATTATAGATATATGGTTATATATAGATATATAGTTTTTTGGAAACACCACGTAAAATATTTAGGGGAAGGAATCTCGCAACTCGCCTGATGGAGCACAAAACAGGTGGCATAAAAGCACAACATGATAAATCTGCTGTTGCCAAATACGCATGGAAGTATGACCATCGTGTTAAGTGGGAAGAGTCGTCACTCTTAGTCATCGACAAGCAGTACTTCACGCGAAGAACAAGGGAATCTATTGAAATTGCAAAAAATCACACTATTTCTCAGGAGGGACAGCCACTAAACAGCACGTTGGTGTGCCCTATTCGGAGAACATTCTTGATTTTGTTTTTGTAATTAATAAAATTAGCGTGATACGCAATGTATTCGTACGTGACATAATTGGTCAGTTGCTTAGTTTATAAATGACGTGAGCCAACAGCTTATTGTTATTGCTCTGATGAAGGCCTGAGTCAACTGGCCGAAAGCTTAGGAAATAAAAATTTTACGTGGTATTTCCACAAAACCTGTCTATATTACATTATATATTCGAGGCAGGTGAAACAAATTGAATATTATAATAAATTTTATATAACTAGGGTAATCGCGCTAGTCCAGGGGAACTACTATCAATGTCTTGCATACGTGAAATATTTGTCAAGCCCAATCTACTATTATTTTAAAACGTACTGTAACACTTACCACCCGGTTGACTTGGGACAGCTGGTCCTCCAGGTCCTCCAGGTCCGCCAGCACCTCCGGGACCTCCAGGGCCACCAGGTCCACCAGGACCTTCAGGCCTCCCTGGATTACCAGGTCCCTCCGGTGCACTTGGTCCATTTGGTCCACCAGGACCACCTGGCCCACCTGGCCCGTTTGGTCCACCAGGACCACCTGGTGAAAGAGGTCCACTAGGTCCACCTGGACCACCAGGGCCCTTTGGTCCGCCAGGACCACCAGGTCCTCCAGGTTCACCAGGCCCACTAGGTTTTCCTGGGCCTCCAGGCCCTCCTGGTCCTCCGGGTCCGCCTTGTCCTCCGGGTCCACCTGGTCCACCAGGACCTAAAGGTCCTCCAGGTTCCCCAGGTCCACCAGGTTTCGTTGGACCATTTGGTCCACCAGGACCACCGGGTCCACCAGGCCCATTTGGTCCACCTGGACTTCCGGGAGAGCCAGGTCCATTCGGACCATGTGGTCCCCCAGGTCCCCCAGGTCCACCAGGTCCACCAGGTCCTCCTGGTCCACCAGGCCCTCCTGGTCCACCAGGGCCACCAGGGCCACCTGTTCCCCCTGGGCCTTCAGGTCCACCAGGTTCACCTGGGCCACCAGGCGGTGTTTTACCTCCAGGCCCACCAGGTCCACCAGGCCCTCCAGGTCCGCCAGGTCCACCAGGACCACCGGGACCACCCGGTCCTCCTGGTTCACCTGGTCCACCTGGAGGTGTTGGTCCACCAGGTCCACCAGGCCCGTTTGGACCTCCTGGTCCACCAGGACCTCCTGGTCCACCTGGGCTTAGTGGACCATTTGGTCCACCAGGCCCACCAGGTCCATTTGGTCCCCCGGGACCATTTGGACCACCTGGTCCATTAGGACCCCCAGGTTGGCCAGGGCCTCCTGGTGGAGTTTTTCCTCCTGGCCCTCCTTGGCCTCCAGGACCTCCAGGACCCCCAGGGCCTCCGGGACCTCCAGGTCCAAGTGGACCACCAGGTTCTCCAGGTCCTCCCGGAGTTTTCCCACCTGGGCCACCTGGACCATTTGGTCCTCCAGGTCCGTTAGGCCCTCCAGGGCCACCAGGTCCTCCAGGTCCACCTGGCTTTCCGGGGCCGCCTGGACCTCCAGGTCCTCCAGGTCCTCCATCTCCACCTGGTCCTCCAGGACCTCCAGGACCACCAGGTCCATTAGGTCCTCCTGGTTCACCTGGCCCACCAGGTGGAGTTATTCCTCCTGGTCCACCTGGTCCTCCTGGTCCTCCAGGGCCTCCTTGTCCTCCTGGTCCACCAGGTCCACCTGGCCCTCCGGGTTCGCCTGGTCCTCCAGGTGGAGTAGGCCCATTTGGTCCTCCAGGTCCACCTGTACCACCAGGGCCCTTCGGTCCTCCAGGCTGTCCTGGTGTTCCAGGACCTCCTTCACCTCCTGGCCCACCTGGTCCACCTGGCCCACCTGGTCCACCTGGCCCACCTGGTCCACCTGGCCCTCCAGGTCCTCCAGGACCTCCTGGTCCATTTGGTCCTCCTGGTCCATTTGGTCCTCCAGGTCCACCTGGTCCACCTGGTCCTAGGAATTAAATTGAAAGATAATTCATTACAAGTAATAATTGTCAGTTGTTTGCTGTACAAGCTGAGTTAGTAATACTCAGAAAAACTCTTGAGCTCTAAGCGGGACTCGAACCCACAACCCTCTTAATGCTAGCCAGACGCTCTAACCATTGAGCCACTAGAACTCAGATAGCGGAGCAAGGTTAATTAAGGTACTTATACCTTAGACTGTGCCCAGTCCTCTAGGAACGAGTCTTAACCGCTCGGTTACAAGTACTTGTTGGTCTACAAGTCGCGTTGTAACAGTAAGTTTCCAGTTAAACACTGTTAGTTAGTTTCAGAAATTGCAGCTTGATGTTAGTAATAATTGTCAGTTGTTTGCTGTACAAGCTGAGTTAGATAGTAATACTCAGAAAAACTCTGAGCTCTAAGCGGGACTCGAACCCACAACAACACAATTATTACTAACATCAAGCTGCAATTTCTGAAACATTACAAGTAAGTTGAAGTTAAAACAAAGATTTAGCCAAAATTAGTATAAAAAGTCAAACAATTTTCTGCTGCAGAAAATCGAACCCACGTAGCTTGAAGTCTAGTCGAACGCTCTCAGAGACAAAACTATGACGGTATAGCACGCGCGATATATCGTTATTTTGACACATCTAGGAACTTCGAACCGATGATATACCTGATTCTCAGTTTTATTATAATGGAATGGCACACTTGTGACGTTGCAACTCAAATTACATATAGTCAATAGACTCAAGAACGGGAGAAAATAGGAACGTCGTGTAAAGGCCATTTTTAATTATTTTAAATAGTCTTTCACATTCATTCAGTCAAAACTATGGAATATTTTTATGTCATATACACTTTAATGAAGCAATTGATGTACGAGTTAAAATTTAGTAAAAGAAACAAAACATAGAGGTACAAAAAATAACCAAGTTCCAGTTTTTCACGTGTTTTGTCGACGACTTGATTAAAAACTGTTGAAACATCACTAAAATGTCAAAACAGTACTTCTAGAACGTTTCTGCAGTAAAACTACCTCACATAGACAAAGATAACAACATGTATATTTAATTCTTCGCCTATCCGCGTTGGAAATATATTTGTTACAAATAAGTAATATTGGGCATTTCACTCGATTACATACCATGTTCTAGGGATTTTTGGTGAAGGAAAATTCGAGTGTAGAATATATACGTTTTAAGACCAAACCGGGACCAGTTGCGAAAAATGCAGCTACACAGGCCTTCCGGCAGGAATCGAACCCACGACCTTGCAATTCTAGTACAATGCTCTGACCACTGAGCCACGGAGGCCGTTGCCGAAAGCTTGATCGCGAGTTCTGTATATATTAAGGTGGTAATGCCAGGAGAGAATTGGGTTTATTAGAAGTAATATTGGGCATTTTACTCGATTACATAGCATGTTCTAGGGCTTTTTGGTGAAGGAAAATTCGAGTGTAGAATATATACATTTCAACCGTTTAACAGGCAATCGGACATTTTTGTCCCTACTTATATATTTTACTCTGGCTAACGCGAGACGATTTTACTTGTCAACTGGGTACCTCTTGCAGAAACGTCCTTGTTAAAGGGGGTTAAGTTCAAGTATTCAATTAATTTTACACATGTACATTTACGCATAATTCTACATTTCAGTCGACCAGGCGATGTTCCGCTTAAATATCATAAATATTTGGCATATAGACCTTATTCAAAAATGGTTGCCGAATTAGCATTCTTTTATGTGCATATAAATTAGCCCTTATGACCTCGTTTTAAAGTAAATATTCTTTTGAATTTCCCACATGAAAACGAGTTCATAAGTGCTAATATATATATATATATGCTAATATATATATATATATATATATATATATATATATATATATATATATATATATATATATATATATATATATATACGTGTGGGTTTTGGTCTACGAAACGCAAAGAGTGCTCGATAACATATAGTTAGAGCAAATATACATTTTCGCTTACCTCAAAAGTCTGCTACAGGCTGTTTCATCTAAAAAAGAATCTTCAGGCAGATGACAATTTTCGAAAACAGGGGGTGCTTATATCCTTCTTGTCGGAACGTGGGAGTGTGGGGGCGCAACAATACATGCATTCATGGCTTTTGTTGCGCTGTTTGCGCGGAATTTATTTCGATGACGACATTGACTGATACATTCCACGCAAACAGCGCAACAAAAGCCATTAATGCATGTATTGTTTCGCCCCCACACTCCCACGTTCCGACAAGAAGGATATAAGCACCCCCTGTTTTCGAAAATTGTCATCTGCCTGAAGATTCTTTTTTAGATGAAACAGCCTGTAGCAGACTTTTACGTATACATAAAATAATTTTAAATCGGCGGCCATTTTTGAATAAGGTCTATTGTCTGATAGAGTAGGGAAGAGTTAACAGTCATCTTTATCTCATAAACAAGCGAAAACACTTAGGCTACAACCAAGTTTCGTCCACTCACCTGTTGCAGGCGGTTGTGGAACACCAGGCACTACTAACAAACAAAAGAACGTGCGTAAGTCATTTGTAACGTGCATATCATCTATATTCAATTCAATTCAATTCAAAGGTCTTTATTTATAAAATCATAGGGTAAAAGAACATATCCTATGTTACAATTGTAAAAAAGTTCAAAATATTTTAAAGCATTATATTATATTTAAAATGTACTCGGTTAATAAAAGTGTTCATAAAACGGTTAGTGTTTATCTTTGGGCGTTGACTTGACTTATTTCTTAACTTGTATTTAGTTAGTTTAACTTGTGGCATTAGATGATGAAGTGGATGATTACTCAGCGAGGATACCTTCTTGATTATCTTTTTATCTTGGTTTTCCATAAGGTTGCGTACCATCACACGTTTCGAGGTATATTTGCGTTTATGACAACGATCTAAGAAGCACTGAATTGTTGTCAATTCAGAATCAGCATATACTGATAGGCCATAAGTGATGTTAGGTAACACAATGCTATTAAAAAGATGGCCAATTTCCTTACGCGTAAGGTTCCTATCTCTCGGTAGCGCACCATGCACGTGGCAAGCGAATACTTCGCACATACTGACAACGCAGAAGGATTTCTATATTACACAATAAGCTGCATTCTATGCGCATTTTCATTGATTGTTGCGTAAAGACAGCATGACATATGATTATAGTATTAGGACTTGGAACTCTCTCCCCGAATACTTAAGGCTAGATCATTTATCTGTTACACAGCTTTCAGAAATTACTATAAGACTATTATATCAACGCTTTACTATCCTGTTACACTGTGGACGATCCTCGAACTTGGAAGACTGTTCGCCTAAAGTGCAACACATCACGACGCCTAACTCACCGCTTAACTTGCTGTTATTAGTTATTATTAGTATTTTATTTTTGTAATTTTTAATAATTTTTTTTTCTTTTTTCCTTTTTTCTAGTTTTCCTAGTTTGTTTGTTTTTACGTTTTTTTTGTTTTAATTTTTATTTTTTATTATATTATTCTTATTTCTTTTTAAGGGCCCACTGTAATTGGTGTTTAACTAACTGTTGTGGTGTCCATGCTTCTTTTATTTTTTTAATTATCAGTTTATTTCTCATGTAATTTTAAGAAGCGAAGCTAAATAAATTAATAAATAAATAAATAAATAAATAAATAAATAAATAAATAAATAAATAAATAAATAAATAAATAAATAAATAAATAAATGAATGAATGAATGAATGAATGAATGAATGAATGAATGAATGAATGAATGAATGAATGAATGAATGAATGAATGAATGAATGAATGAATTAATGAATGAATGAATGAATGAATGAATAAATAAATAAATAAAATTATATCCAAGGTATAACCAAACACTACCGTACGATAAAAGACGCATATATTTCCTATAAGCAAGAACATAAACGGAAGAAAAATTAAGGAAAAAATTCAGAAAATAAACAATTACCAATAACTGGCATAGGTATATATGCATTGATAATACTTGGTCCTTTTCTTCGACGATTTGCCACCTGCAAAATTTGATGAAAATTAAAGCGGTTTTTAATAGATAAAATTACAGGATTGATGTTTTGCTGAACATTTCAACACTGGCATTTTAAGTAGTAATAATAGCTACAAAGGAAGAAAAGCGTCTCGTTTTCAAACTACTTATCCGCACGGAATCAACGAACGATTTTCATTTATTTAACTCCCCTCAAGTTTATTGTGTTAGTCTAGCATGGACGGAGAAAACAATAGTTTTTCAAATAAGTCCTCAGGGTTATTTGATTCATCTCCCAACATTTGCACCCTCATTTGCTAGTCGACGTTAACTTAGTGCACCAGTATCGCCCTAAAACTTTCAATGGTCACTGTCAGCTCTCTTCAGAAAGATTTGTTAAAATGGTATCAATAATGCATTGGTGCTGTGCCTTTAGACAGCCGGACTTGATCAGCCGGACAACTGATCAACTGATCCACGTTTCGTCTCAAAAACGTACCTATTTTTTTACCAATTTTCCTTCACCATAAAACATTTACCTGTTGAACAAAAGCAGGTCTTCCTGGGCCAGTATATCCAATCAGAGCAAACGAACCGCAGAGTGCTGCATTCATTGGATTACGCGCTCCGATTCTACGTAATGCTCTGTATCCGCCACCAGTCATTCTCCTTTTAGCTTCATCCTGAATAGCAACTAAAATAATTTGGCTACAATAAAAAAAATCAAATTAGAAGATTATAGTACATCAAGATCAAATATTTAAAATCTATGCTCTCGAAATTTAAAAAAATTAGAACTCTGCAACTCTAAGAGTAGTTAACTAGTGGTACTAGATACATCGTCTTAATTAATCGCACTGTGTAAACATATTAGTACGTATTATAGTTCTAATTGCTGTAGTTCAGTCGGTAAATGTTCCATATCAAGACACACGGAAATTAGAGGTTAATGGAAACGCAGTTGTAATTGTTGTAATTCGACTGGCAACTGTTGTAAAGGTAGACTCCAAATGAGTTGTTACAATTGTACGATTTTGGTGGTGTGCACATTGCTTACATTGCTTACTAGCAAATCGACTGGTAACCGCCTTTGTCGTATGATCAGGCAAAATTATCTCGATCCCTAACCACCCATGGTATGGTACATGCTGTTTTCAAGGAATTAGCTGAGAATACAAACATTAATTAAGCTCAATATATAATCACCATAGTTATTATTTTCACAATCTTAATTATACAACAATTACTTACTATTTTTGTCTTCGGAGTCCGTATAAAAATTTAATCATTCTTCTGACATAGACCCGGCTTCGGCGTGTATCGAATGATTCTCGTGTTATGACTTTCCCTACATGGAGAAGCAATTGAGAATGTTAACAGAAAACTCAAATACTCCAAATTTTAAAAATCTTTAAATATAATAAGAAAGAAATAAAATATCATACCTGTCAAACCATTGAGCACAACAATATTATATCCTCGGCGATGTCTCGAATACTCTTTTCCATTAACTTTAATGTATGCCCGTCCACGTCCACCATATCTGCCTCTGTCACTACAACCTTCACTTCTTATTCTTATCTTATATGTTCCTGCAGAAATTCAATTGTTAAAATGTTAAGTATTTTTTATGTATAATTAAGTATATTATTTAAGTATATTTTATTAAAATGTTAAGTATTTAACATTTTAACAGGCAATCGGACATTTTTCTCCCTACTTATATATTTTACTCTGGCTGACGCCAGACGATTTTACTTGTCAACTGGGTACCTCTCGTAGAAACTTGCTTGTTAAAGGGTTAAGACCAAACCGGGACCAGTTGTCTATTTGTTACATAGACAAGTTTGTTCCACTTTACTGAGTAGTACAAAAGAACCACGGCAAACGTTAGTCTATGTCAAACGCAGCAAGCAATTTATTCACTTCTGCAGAAAATCCCGGACAGGGATGAATTAAAGTAAATACATCATTTCCTTTTTACATCGTTAAATTCACGAATCGAATCGTACATGGGTTCCTCAAAACAGAAATGTTTGTCCCAATAGACACAGAATACGTAAAGTTCGACAAAATGTGTTATTAAAAATAGATTACAGTAACAAGTACTTACCAGGTCCATTAGGGCCTCCAGGTCCGCCGGGTCCTCCTGGACCTCCTGGTCCACCAGGTCCACCAGGTCCGGTAGGACTTCCAGGTTCTCCTGGGCCACTTGGAACTGCAGGTCCATTTGGACCACCAGGACCGCCTGGACCACCTGGGCCTATAGGACCTCCAGGTCCACCAGGGCTTAATGGTCCACCTGGCCCACCTGGGCCTCCAGAACCACCAGGACCGCCGGGTCCTTTAGGACCACCTGGTCCTCCAGGATTCCCAGGTTGTCCAGGTCCACTTGGCGCTCCAGGTCCTCCAGGGCCACCAGGGCCACCAGCACCTCCAGGCCCACCTTGACCACCAGGACCTCCTGGACCGGATGGTCCACCAGGTCCACCTGGTCCACCAGGTTCTCCAGGCCCACCGGCAGGCGTAGGTCCATTGGGTCCACCCGGACCTCCAGGACCTCCGGGTCCATTAGGTCCACCAGGCCCACCGGGACTTCCAGGTCCACCAGGACCATGTGGTCCTCCAGGGCCGTGTGGCCCACCAGGCCCACCAGGCCCACCAGGTCCCCCTGGTCCTCCTGGTCCACCTTGACCGCCCTCTCCTCCGGGTCCTCCAGGTCCACCTGGCTGTCCAGGTTGACCAGGTTGGCTTGGTACTTCTGGTCCACCAGGGCCTCCTGGTCCACCAGGGCCGCCAGGACCTCCAGGACCGTTTGGCCCACCTGGTCCCACCGGACCTCCTGGTTCTCCTGGACCTCCAGGTGGAGTTGGTCCGTTTGGACCCCCAGGACCGTTTGGTCCTCCTGGTCCTCCTGGCCCTCCAGGTCCCCCAGGCGATAACGGTCCTTCCGGTCCACCAGGTCCACCAGGCCCATTTGGTCCTCCAGGTCCATTAGGTCCTCCAGGACCTTGTGGACCACCAGGCTCTCCAGGCCCTCCAGGTGGTGTTTTACCCCCTGGACCACCAGGTCCTCCAGGGCCTCCAGCCCCACCTGGTCCACCTGGTCCTCCAGGACCTAATGGTCCACCAGGATTCCCAGGTTTACCTGGTTGAACAGAAGGTCCGCCTGGTTTACCAGGTTCACCACCTGGTCCACCAGGACCGCCTGGTCCGTTAGGGCCACCAGGTCCATCTGGTCCACCGGGACCACCAGGTCCTCCAGGACCACCCGGTTGTCCTGGACCACCGGGTCCTCCAGGGCCACCAGGGCCTGCTTGACCACCTGGTCCACCAGGACCTTCAGGACCACCAGGTCCGTGTGGACTACCTGGTTGTCCCGGTCCGGCAGGAACAGATGGTCCCCCGGGTCCTCCTGGACCTCCCGGTCCTCCATCTCCCCCAGGACCTCCAGGTCCGCCAGGTTCTCCTGGCCCACCAGGTTTTCCTGGCCCGTTAGGGCCACCGGGTCCATTTGGCCCTCCAGGACCGCCAGGTCCTCCTGGACCATTAGGTCCCCCAGGTCCACCTGGTCCTTGAGGTCCTCCTTGTCCTCCTGGTCCACCAGGTCCACCTGGACCTCCAGGCCCACCAGGTCCACTGGAACCACCTGGACCACCGGGGCCACCAGGTCCTCCAGGTCCATGTGGTCGACCAGGTTCTGAAAACAGAATAGAATCACTAATTATTTATACACTCAGGTTTTTAGCAATAACCTAGTTTAAAAAGGATGGGGACTCAAAACAAGATGATATCACCAAGGGTAGTCATTTAAAGCACCTAGTCTCTTAACTCATTCCTGTCTGAGGGCTTCCCCAGAGGTGCATAAAATCGTCTGGCGTTAGCCAGAATAAAATACTAAAGACCGATTCGGACAGGAAAGAGTTAATAAACATAAATTTAATCAACGAAACTATATATTGACTGGAAGGCTGACTGGCAATCTAAACGTTACGCCAAAACTAGCAAACACGAAGGCACTTTAGACATTAGATTCAGTCCTCTACGTGGATATCCTGAGTGTCGGTCTAAGTTCTCCCCTGGCCATATATGTACTGCTAAAAGATCTTGAACTGGTTGTATTTTCACTAACGTTTCACGTGATGTACTTGTTTTATGTTCAACGTGAACTTTTTGCTCAAAAAATAAATTTCTGTGTAAAAATCTGACATCCAAAATAATAAGGTAAGCACATTGGTTAAGTTTCATCTTTAATAGACAACTTCATCAGTCACTATTTTATTTGACGTCATTGTCAATAGACCCCACTTTTCCAAAACTGGCGACACCATTAGCGTAGTGTGCTGCGCAACATTTGAAACAAAAGTTGGGCGGAAGGCCGTACATCACATTAGTACGAAAAACCGAAGCGTTTATAAAAATTCTTCAAGCCCATGAGCCAGAAAAATCTTAGTGGTACAATTAATTAACTAACTAACTAACTAACTAACTAACTAACTAACTAACTAACTAACTAACTAACTAACTAACTAACTAACTAACTAACTAACTAACTAACTAACTAACTAACTAACTAACTAACTAACTAACTAACTAACTAACTAACTAACTAACTAACTAACTAACTAACTAACTAACTAACTAACTAACTAACTAACTAACTAACTAACTAACTAACTAACTAACTAACTAACTAACTAACTAACTAACTAACTAACTAACTAACTAACTAACTAACTAACTAACTAACTAACTAACTAACTAACTAACCTAACCTTGGCAATATCAATCTTTTCATGAATATTTACATGGCAACGCAGTATTTACTATAACCCTTTGTCTTAACCCTTTGAAGCCCGAAAACAAGTCTTTAGGATTTTATCTGGCTAACGCCAGACGATTTTGTTCAGCATAGGGAGAGGTCCAGGCCTCAAAATGCTAAAACCTCGGTATTTTATACTCTAAAATTTCAAAGTTCACCACATCATAACAAACGGTCTACACAGAACTCTACAGTGACACTAAAGAGGGTACTTCAAATCAACAGTACACCGACAGCACAAACCTGACTACATTTACTGATCTTAGACATCTTATTTTACTGTATAAATATACAAATTAAATACCTCCGGGAATTCCAGGCTTGCTTGGTGTTCCTCCTGGTCCGCTTGGAACAGCTGGACCACCAGGTCCCCCAGGTCCTCCAGGACCTCCTGGTCCACCAGGTCCACCAGGTCCGCCAGCACCTCCAGGCCTACCAGGTTCACCCGGTCCTTCAGGAACACCAGGTCCGTTAGGTCCACCAGGCCCACCAGGCCCTCCAGGACCATTTGGTCCACCAGCACCACCAGGCGTAAGAGGTCCATTTGGACCACCTGGGCCACCAGGTCCTTTTGGCCCACCGGGGCCATTAGGTCCACCTGGCTCACCAGGACCGCTTGGCTTACCAGGTCCACCAGGACCACCGGGGCCACCAGGTCCACCAGGACCCTCTGGACCCCCAGGACCACCTGGACCTAATGGTCCACCAGGTTCACCGGGCCCACCAGGTGCCGTTGGCCCATTCGGGCCACCTGGTCCACCTGGCCCACCAGGTCCTCCTGGCCCACCAGGACTTCCTGGAGAACCAGGTCCACCAGGACCTTTTGGTCCTCCTGGTCCCATCGGACCTCCTGGCCCACCAGGGCCACCAGGCCCTCCTGGCCCTCCAGGTCCACCAGCTCCTCCGGGTCCTTTTGGTCCGCCTGGTCCATTTGGACCACCTGGTTCCCCAGGTCCACCTTGTGGTGTTACTCCTCCTGGTCCACCAGGACCACCTGGTCCACCTGGTCCTCCAGGACCACCTGGTCCGCCTGGACCATTGGGTCCACCTGGCTCGCCAGGTCCACCTGGTGGTGTTGGTCCATTTGTTCCACCAGGACCATTTGGTCCTCCAGGACCTCCAGGTCCGCCAGGACCACCAGGACTTAATGGTCCATTTGGTCCCCCAGGTCCTCCAGGTCCTTTTGGTCCACCTGGCCCGTTAGGTCCTCCTGGACCTCCAGGACCGCCTGGTCCTCCTGGACCTCCAGGTGGTGTTTTTCCCCCTGGTCCACCAGGACCACCTGGTCCTCCTGGCCCACCTGGCCCACCAGGGCCTCCTGGCCCAAGAGGTCCACCTGGTTCCCCAGGGCCTCCTGGTGGGGTTAACCCACCAGGACCACCTGGCCCATTTGGTCCTCCCGGTCCACCAGGCCCACCAGGTCCACCTGGACCTTCAGGTCCACCAGGCTTTCCAGGACCACCTGGTCCACCCGGTCCACCAGGTCCACCATCGCCACCAGGACCTCCGGGTCCACCAGGTCCACCAGGACCATTTGGACCTCCAGGTTCGCCTGGTCCTCCTGGTGGAGTAAGTCCTCCAGGTCCTCCAGGCCCTCCTGGACCTCCAGGTCCTCCGGGACCTCCGGGTCCTCCTGGCCCACCTGGCCCACCAGGTTGCCCTGGTCCTCCAGGCGGAGTTGGTCCATTAGGTCCACCAGGCCCTCCGGGGCCACCAGGTCCACTTGGTCCACCAGGTCCACCTGGTGTTCCAGGCCCACCTTCCCCTCCTGGTCCACCTGGACCTCCTGGTCCACCTGGTCCACCAGGTCCAGCTGGTCCTCCTTGCCCACCAGGTCCTCCTGGTCCTCCCGGTCCCTTAGGTCCACCGGGACCTCCAGGTCCTAAATTAAAAAATAGAGTGTGGCTTAGAATATAACTAGATAAGGTGATGTTAAACTAACGAATGTAGTGCACAAGTCACTGACTATAAATATGCGTTTAAAATACTCTTGTGTGTTTGGACGTATTCATCCCGGTATGCTGTTTAATAATTTAAGATCAATAAAGGGTTAAGGTTAACTAACTAGACAACTTCTGTCTTCGCAAGTCACTTTGTGTCTGACATAATGACAACATTAAAGCACAACAAATAGGAAGGTCATTGGTCTTCTAAATATCTTTATCATATTCATATATATATATATATATATATATATATATATATATATATATATATATATATATATATATATATATATATATATATATATATAAGTAGGCTTACCTCAAAATGTTGAGTGTTGCGATTGTCAGTGTCACGCGGGGCGATCTTCAGTTGAGTTGCCTGAAGAACGCTCGCCCCGCGTGAAACTGACAGTTGCAACACTCAACATGTTGAGGTAAGCCTACTTATACTATATTCGCTCTACCTTTATGGTATTGAGCACTTTCCGACATTCCGTGAACAAAATCACACATGCTCGTTTGGATAAAAATATAATGAACAATTAATATTTAATATTTCTAAGTCGGATAAAGATTCGTCTTTATCTACATGAACTTTTCATTTGACTCATGCAGCTTATCTTCTTAACACTGTTGAGCTTGATCTGACTAGCCATCAAGATCAAATAGACATTGCTTGCTCAAAGGCAGGCTTCTTGGTAAACTTGGGAAAGGAAGTAAAAGTTCTTCCAATTGCAAAATATTGAAGAGAGATAAAAAATGAGAAAAAGCCCAGGTTTTTTTTAAAAATAATCGGCGAAAATTACCCTAGCCCTGGTATTGGATAGTCACATAAATTTTTTTAGTGTTTTGGAAAGTCACTTTTTGCCTATGCTGTTCAACCAAACATTATTAAGCATATCAATAAGCAAGGCTCCATTCTGGGCACGCTGCTGGATGTAAGCTCATGGAGAAAAGTGCACCCATGTTGCAGTGCCAATGTTTTCACCAAACAATATCTCTGTTAAATAATCAAAAATAAATAAGATACGTGTTATGTACTAAAAAATACCTCCAGGATTTCCTGGTCCACTTGGAACACTTGGTCCATGTGGTCCTCCAGGTCCACCAGGTCCTCCAGGTCCACCAGGACCACCAGGTCCTCCAGGTCCACCAGGATTACCAGGTTCACCGGGTACATTGGGAACAGCAGGTCCATTTTGACCTCCAGGGCCACCAGGTCCCCCAGGCCCTTTAGGACCACCAGGTCCACCGGGACTTAAAGGTCCTCCTGGCCCACCAGGTCCCCCAGGTCCTCCTGGCCCACCAGGGCCGTTTTGACCACCAGGCCCACCAGGACTACCGGGTGTACCAGGTCCCGCTGGTACTGCAGGTCCACCAGGACTTCCTGGACCACCAGGACCACCAGGGCCACCTGGACCACCCGGACCACCAGGACCAGCTGGTCCACCAGCACCCCCAGGTCCCCCTGGTTCTCCCGGACCACCAGGAGAACCGGGGCCATTTGGTCCACCAGGTCCACCGGGGCCACCAGGCCCTCCAGGGCCTCCAGGTCCTTGTTGTCCACCAGGTCCAAATGGACTTCCTGGTCCTCCAGGTCCTTTAGGTCCACCAGGTCCACCTGGTCCTCCAGGACCCCCTGGACCTTCAGGCCCACCTATACCACCTTCTCCACTAGGCCCACCAGGCCCATTAGGACCTCCTGGTCCCCCAGGGCTACCAGGTTGTCCTGGACCACCAGGAACATGACTACCACCAGGACCTCCTGGGCCGCCAGGTCCACCAGGTCCTCCAGGACCCCCAGGACCCCCAGGGCCTTTGGGACCACCAGGTCCCACTGGACCTCCAGGTTCTCCAGGGCCTCCAGGTGGTGTTGGGCCATTTGGTCCACCAGGTCCACCAGGCCCACCAGGCCCTTGTGGACCACCAGGTCCGCCAGGTGATAAAGGTCCTCCTGGACCACCAGGGCCGCCAGGCCCATTAGGTCCCCCAGGTCCTTCAGGTCCACCAGGTCCTTTCGGACCACCTGGTTCACCAGGTCCACCTGGAGGAGTTGTTCCACCAGGCCCACCAGGTCCTCCTGGTCCACCAGGGCCACCAGGTCCACCAGGTCCACCAGGTCCAGAAGGTCCACCTGGGCTTCCAGGATTTCCTGGCTCGCCAGGACCGCCTGGTCCACCTGGACTACCTGGCCCACCTGGCCCACCCGGACTACCAGGCCCACTTGGCCCGCCCGGACCACCTGGCCCACCTGGTCCTCCAGGGCCGTTTGGACCACCAGGGGCCCCTGGGGCCCCAGGAATACCTGGTCCTCCGGGTTTCGATGGTTCTACTTGTCCAGGAACAACAGGCCCTCCTGGTCCGCCTGGGGATCCAGGGCCTCCTGGTCCACCAGGTCCACCAGGTCCCCCAGGACCCCCAAAGCCTCCAGGCCCGTTTGGATTACCAGGTTGACCTGGACCTTCTGGAACTGAAGGTCCGTTAGGCCCTCCAGGTCCTCCAATGCCTCCAGGTCCTCCTGGTCCTCCCGGCCCTCCTGGTCCTCCAGGATTTCCAGGATTCCCTGGAACAGCAGGAACTGCAGGTCCACCAGGCCCGCCAGTTCCTCCGGGTCCCCCAGGCCCATTTGGTCCACCTGGACCTCCTGGTTGCAAAGGTCCCTCCGGTCCATTAGGGCCACCAGGCCCATGTGGCCCGCCTGGCCCACCTGGGCCACCAGGACCGCTAGGTCCACCAGGTTCTCCTTCAGTTGGTTTTCCAGGATGCAGGCCAGGCCCACCAGGCCCACCAGGTCCACCAGGTCCTCCTGGACCTCCTTGACCTCCAGGACCACCTGGGCCACTTGGACCACCAGGACCGCCAGGACCACCAGGTTCACCTGGTCCTCCGGGTGGGGTTGGACCTTTTGGACCCCCAGGTTTCCCAGGGCCACCAGGTCCACCAGGACCTCCAGGGCCTCCTGGGCCACCTGGACCTCCAGGTCCTGCAATTCCACCAGGTTCTCCAGGACCTCCTGGTGCTCCAGGCCCACCTGGCCCACCAGGCCCTCCAGGCCCAAAGTTTCCCCCAGGCTGTCCAGGTTGTCCTGGTTGGGCTGGTATAGTTGGTTTTCCAGGTTCACCTGGTCCTACAGGACCACTTGGTCCACCAGGACCGCCTGGACTTCCAGGCCCACCTGGACCTCCAGGCCCACCCGGTCCCCCAGGCCCACCTGGTCCCCCATCCCCTCCAGGGCCACCAGGTCCTTGTGGGCCACCAGGTTCACCAGGTCCCCCAGGTGGTGTTTGTCCACCAGGTCCCCCCGGTCCCCCGGTTCCACCAGGACCTCCAGGACCCCCTGGTCCTCCAGGACCACCAGGATTACCAGGACTTCCCGGAACAGCTGGTGTTTCAGGTCCACCCGGACCACCAGGGCCACCTGGACCACCGGGTCCTTCTGGTCCCCCTGGACCTCCAGGCATGAGTGGTCCTTGTGGTCCTCCTGGTCCGCCTGGGCCTCCAGGTCCCCCTGGACCATTTGGACCTCCAGGGCCCTGTGGGCTACCTGGATCTCCAGGATTGCCTGGTGTTGCTGGTCCCCCTTGTCCTCCAGGACCACCTGGTCCTCCAGGTCCACCTGGTCCACCAGGTCCTCCTGGGCCAGAAGGGCCACCAGGGCCTCCAGGTCCTCCGGGGTCGCCCGGAAGGCCTGGTTTTACTCCACCTGGTGTTCCAGGTCCCCCTGGACCACCAGGTCCGCCAGGTCCACCTGGTCCACCTGGACCTCCTGGCATTCCAGGACCGCCAGGTCCTCCTGGTCCACCAGGTCCACTTGGACCTCCAGGACCTCCAGGAGTTCCAGGAGGATTCGTCGGTGTTCCTGGTTGAGCTGGTTGAGCGGGGCCATCTTGTCCACCTGGCCCACTGGGACCACCCGGCCCACCGGGACCACCCGGCCCACCGGGACCACCCGGACCTCCTGGGCCACCAGGCCCTCCTGGCCCTCCTGGTCCACCTGGTCCTCCAGGCTGACCAGGTCCCCCTGTGTTAGGTGGTTGAACTGGTGTTCCTGGAACATTAGTACCACCTGGACCTTCGGGTCCCCCTGGCCCACTTGGCCCCCCTGGTCCTCCTGGACCACCAGGGCCACCAGGACCACCCGGCCCTCCGGGATTTCCTGGTTGACCAGGACCGCTTGGTATAGACGGACCTCCAGGGCCTCCTGGTCCACCAGGACCTCCTGGGCCACCTGGACCACCAGGGCCACCAGGCATACCAGGACCTCCCGGGCCACCAGGCCCACCTGGGCCATTAGGGCCTCCAGGTCCACTTGGGCCACCAGGTCCGAAAGGTCCTCCAGGTTCCCCAGGACCACCTGGTGGTGTAGGTCCGTTTGTTCCTCCAGGGCCGCCAATACCTCCGGGACCACTAGGCCCACCAGGACCTCCAGGGCCAGAAGGACCACCCGGTGTTCCAGGCGAGCATGATGGCCCAATTGGTCCACCAGGTCCACCCGGTCCACCTGGACCACAAGGACCACCTGGTCCTCCTGGACCACCAGGTCCACCAGGCCCACCAGGTCCAGTCGCTCCTCCAGGCTGTCCTGGTCCCCCAGGTCCCCCCGGCCCACCAGGCATTCCTGGAGTCCCCGGTTGCCCAGGGCGACCAGGTTGCCCTGGAACGCTGGGAACTCCAGGTCCTCCTGGACCACCCGGCCCACCAGGTCCCCCTGAACCTCCAGGCCCACCAGGCCCTCCTGGTCCTCCTGGTCCTCCCGGACCTCCTGGCTCACCTGGGCCACCAATACCTGGACTTGGAGGTTCTGGTGCATTTGGGACAACTCCAGACGGTGCTTCTGAAAACGGGAAAAAATTGAAAAACTGCATTAACAAATACAGATGTAAGAATTTTGGTAGACTGTGTAGTAACATAACAAGTTGATCAGTTTTGGGCCAGTAATAACTGATTTGTTCATAGTCAAAAATTTATTAACTAACAAAACAATTTAAAAGTAAATACGGAACAAATAAATATGCTTGAAGGTAGAAAAAGAAATTGTTACATAAAGAGAATAAATCATACTGGTGAAAAGTTCGTCTATTCACTTTCTTTTTAAAACCTGGCATATTTTTTGTGTACTATTAAAATGCTCACAATTTAAAGTGCACATGAAACGAAAATTAAGTTTGTCTTATTTGAAAGAACACTTAAAAAATGATAGAGTAACATCTTTTGCAGTTTTTCGTTTCCTTGCTTCGTTGTCGAGACATCTCAGTTTGTTTGATATGCAAATTAAACAACTTGACGTCACATGTGCATAATGAGTTATCAGAGAAGGTTATCCCCGAGCCCGGGCGTAGGGCCGAAGGCCCGGAGCTCGGTGAGGGTGCTAATCTCGACGTGCGTGGAGTCCACTTTACATGCGAGATGAAAAGCTGAAAGCAATTCTGAAACCTGTTTATATATCTATATATATGTTATCAAATCCACAACCTGCGCAGTTCGAATAGCAGGGTACTGGTAACTAACCTGTTAAATTATTCAAATTATTTAAATTTACGTCAGCAAATTATAATTTATAAGTTCGGTTGGATTACAAAATAGTTTTTCAATGATCAAGACGAAAGAAATCTTTGCCAGAAAAAAATAATATTAATATTACTATGAAAAAAGACCAAAGAAAGAAGGCTAAGAAGAGATGTAGCAGCGAGAAAAAGACAACAATAAATACGACTTAAAACCACTGAAAAAAGCCTAAAAATTAATACGATAAAGACCAAAAACGATGCCGACCGAAATGTAAGTGAAAGAAGGATGTGTCCTGAAACTGTTCAAAGCCGGTAAAGAATTTTGCTCTGGTGTATTCTACATAACTCGAGAGGGAACGATGAAGAAATTTTTAAACAAGCTGCTTTTTAGATCATGAAGAGAACTGAATGATGCCTTGTCATATTTATATGTCAACAATGAAAAAAATAAGAAACCGTGAACGAGAAAAACAATCCGAAAAGAGTAGACTGAATTGGCAGTGTTTGTGGTGACAAAAGCAGAAAGTTTAACGGTAGGAGATTCGTATTAACCAGTTTGGCTGAGTTAAAACGGAAGAAATCTTGAAAATGAAAATTAATATAAAATATAAATAATATGTTGTCTAGAAATGTCTTTGAACGCTAGGACGTTGACATTGTGTCTTTTCTTGGCCACTGTTTATATATATTTTTGAATGAAAATTTGTCATTTGGTTCATCTCGTTTGTTTTGTTTTTTTTAATATTGACTAATTGCATGTTCTTTCGGTGTGTTAATACACGACTACAGATGAACCTTGCTAACTAATTTTCTGGGATGTTTTCTGATCTGTGTGTCATTAATACAACAAAAAACAGAAATTAGGGGAGGGGGAGTTCGGTTAAAAATGCATATAAAGCGGGCGAGGGGTTGTTGCGTTCATGTATTTCTAGTATATCTTTGCTATTATCAAACATAATCACTTGAAAATGTTGGCGTTGTGAGAGAAACACACGCACATACTTCCTTCGAATTAAGTTTGTTTTGATAATAGCAAAGATATATAACCTTCTCTGATAACTCATTATGCACATGTGACGTCAAGTTGTTTAATTTACATTTCAAACAAACTGAAATATCTCAAGAACGAAGCAAGGAAACAAAAAAACTGCAAAAGATGTTGCTCTATCATTTTAAGTGTTCTTTCAAATAAGACAAACTTAATTTTCGTTTCATGTGCACTTTAAGAGAACTTTTTTACGATGTTGACCAACCGGTCAATATGCTTTTTTCTCCGCCCTGTAAGTTTTGGCGAGAAAATTTGAATAAAAATAAAAGAGAACTCAGAACTAGGTATCTTTCTTCAAATATTCTGAACAATAAAATGTGTTGGAACATTACTGCTGGTTTTCTTTAAAGCTGTTTATCTAAAAACACGGCAATTAAAAGCCGAACTGGTGTAAACAAGAAGGCCAAGAAGCGACACGAATTACGAAAAAGTGAACAGCTAGACGAAAACAACGCTCGAAACTTAAAAATAAAATGAACCAATAGTCATATAATAAATTCCTCATTAACCTCGTTTGCTCGGTCTGCACGGGAAAGTACTTGCCTTCGGTTTTATCGCACAAACCTCGCTCTTTCGACGCTCCGTCGCTCGGTCTGTACGAAAACCTCATGCAAATACTTTCCCGTACAGGCTTCCCACTCGGTTAATAAGTCTTTAGTACATACCAAGTAAAATCATTGCTATAACTCTTTCAATAAACTTGGCGATGAATACGAAGCGTATTTTCACATAATAATGCTGAACAGAACTAGCCAGGCTCTCAATTTGTTTCTCGTCGTTGTTATTCATGCCGACAACAACCGAAGTGATTTTATTAGTCTTAAGTGCAATCGCGCCAACGTTAACGTTGTCATCCGATTTTCCCACAACAATTGTCACCAACGTCTTCCTCACATGTTTACGGCCACTGGCATCGAAGAGAATTCTTTTTGTATCCACCACGGCTTGTCCAACAGAATGTCCAGTTTCTCCGGGAAACGTGACTTGCTCTATTGCACTGTCAAGGTCTGTTTGTGTAAAATAATCCTTCAAGCCAAATTGCAGTCTACCGCTATCAGTAAATACAACCAGGCCGACATGGACACCTTCACGAGATACTGAGAATGCTTTATAGATATATTTCACAAATTCCAACAGAAGTTTGAAACGTCGTTTCGACTGAACGGTCTTCGAACCATCCACCAAAAACCCAAGGTCAAATGGAACTACAATGGCATTAAGCAAAATAAGAGACTAACTTATACTAGACTGAATTAGACTTAGAAGAAAGGGAAAGTACGGTAGGATAGGACAAGATAGGAGAAAGAGTAGAATAAAATCGAATGGGATAAGATAGGACATGAGATAACATGAGATGAGATGAGATGAAGTGAGGAGAGGTGAGATGTGACGAGATGAGATGAGATGAGATGAGATGAGATGAGATGAGATGAGATGAGATGAGATGAGATGAGATGAGATGAGATGAGATGAGATGAGATGAGATGAGATGAGATGAGATGAGATGAGATGAGATGAGATGAGATGAGATGAGATGAGATGAGATGAGATGAGATGAGATGAGATGAGATGAGATGAGATGAGATGAGATGGGTACAAGAAGTAAATTTTTATATCACGCCGAAAGCCCATCACTCCTTCTTTGTTGTCTGAAATTTTCAGAGCTAAACAGTTATCTACTCGCTTCCTGGAGTCATTTAAAGAGGCAACATCAAAATTTGAACTTGTCCAAATTATCTATGCTACCTACAGATTTGGAAAAATACAGGGTGTCCCAAACGAATGTCGTCCATCCCGTTTTTGACCGCAGCTACAAGTTTGAATACATATGTATGTGAAAAATTACCACAGGGGAATAAATTAGATTCCAAATGAAGCAATGCGGCATCAAATCATGTGGGGAGCACAGGTGGCGTGTGCTGTTAGGGCGCTGCCTCTCACCAATAGTTAAGCCCGGTTAGACGGGGTTTGTACTTGGATGGGTGACCGTCTGGGAATGACCCCGTTCTCGAGCTTGAAACTCATGTGAGTAGAGTTTAGTTGGTCTCTCCTGTGCTCCGAGGGTTTTTCGCCGGGTTCTCCCGTTTTCCCCCCTCAATAAAATCAACACCTAGGTCTCAGTTGTAATCCGTGGCTGTGCTGTGTTGTATGGCGGCTGCTTGAAGCGCCTTTGATAAGCCATCTGTAGCTTTGTAATGCGCATTTGATCATATCCACATGCTAATTTGCGCAATAGAAATATTAAATCATCATTAATTTCATCATTGTTCCTTGGGGTAATAACAATGCTCATGAGAGTTCCATGCACATCATTACTTCATCCGTCTTAAGATGGTTGGACAACAATTCACTCCCAAGGAAAGAGCATTCATGGTACTTTCCTATCATGAAACAAGAAGCCCAACAATGACAAGGGAAGCCTTTAGGAGAAGATTTCCAAATCTTGACGTAGCATACATAATTTGGACAAGTTCAAATTTTGATGTTGCCTCTTTAAATGACTACAGGAAGCGAGTAGATAACTACTTAGCTCTAAAAATTTAGACAACAAAGAAGGAGGGATGGGCTTTCGGCGTGATATAAAAAATTACTTCTTGTACCATAATTAAAGAACGCGCACCTCATAAATGGATGGGGGGCATTTTTTTCGGCACACCCTGTATATTACCAGATGTCACTGTGTATGTCTTTAATACATGTGGTCTTAATAAGACGAGATGAGACGATATGATACAATACGATACGACACGATACGATACGGGTCGAGACGAGACGAGACGAGACGAGACGAGACGAGATGAGATAAGATGAGATGAGAGAAGTAAATTAAAACATATTTACCAATTCCTTCGCCATCTGGACCGGTGGGAATAGTAGGGGGTCTTCCAAGTGGGGCACCAATAGCTATAGTATTTAAAAAAATACCTTAATGAGTAAACGCACAAACAACAAACAACAAACAACATGGTCGATGTATCCATATCGGAAAACATTTTCCATGTCGGCTAGCCGAGCCAACTCGCTTTGTGTAACCGGCTCCTAGCCCCTTAAGAAACATCACAAAATATAAGTACCTTCATTCAGTTTATCAACGAGTGGAGCAATAATGGCGGTAATGTATAAGACATACTGCTGTTCAATCACAAATTCTGGTTTCGACGAAATAGTCTTCAACTGTCTATCATCAACTCTTCTTCCAACGCCAACGACAACAATTCGAACGTTGTCTTTCTTGAGACGCGTGGAAGGTGCTTCTATAGCATCGTCTGATCTTCCGCCCAAAAACACAAGTAGAACTTTCGGAACCCCAGCGCGTGCTTTGGAGAAGAGGTCGTTTGCGGCCAGATCCAAGGCTTTTCCAATGAAACGCTTCCCAGCTGGGTAGGAAATTTTACCAACAGCTTCTTGAAGAGGCACCGAGTCTGTGTAGTCGTCCAGATTGATAGCAACTTCAGGTTTGTTTGTCGCCACTTCGAAAGCAAAGTGGACCTCTTCTTTGGAAACCCTGAAAGATTGGATAATACGTTTGACTAGTTGCACCTGCCGTATGAAGTTACGCTTTCCGAAGTATTTCGAACCATCCAAGATTATACCAATATCAGCAGCTTTAATTTCACCTCCTAAAATATGATGCAATAAAAAGATATAAATAAACTAGACGAACGAATCTTCATGGCAATAATGTGTCTTTTAAATATATGAGCGGAATACGAGATACCTGTGTGTCTGTATGTCTATGTGCGTGTGTCTGTGTGTCGGTCTGCTTGCTTGCTTGCTTGCCTGACTGTCTGTCTGTCTGTCTGTCCGTCCGTCCGTCCGTCCGTCCGCCCGCCCGCCCGCCCGCCCGCCCGCCCGCCCGCCCGCCCGCCCGCCCGCCCGCCCGCCCGTCCGTCCGTCCGTCCGTCCGTCCGTCCGTCCGTCCGTCCGTCCGTCCGTCCGTCCGTCCGTCCGTCTGTCTGTTTTTATTCGTTTTTGCCTTCCGTCCACATGTCAACACTGAATCAGTGTTTTCAAAAGTATAGACAAGCAAATAATAACAAAAATGAAAAGAATTAGAACTATTTACCTGGCAAACCAGGAACGGACGGCTTATCCACAAGAACAAATATATCGGTCTTTTTGTCGCCTTCTTCTTTGTCCAACCATCGTGCGGCCGTAAAAATGTATAAAGCGCCAGTTTTTTCGTCTTTAATCGTTATCTAAATGCAGATAAATGCAATCATAGTACAGGTCATCATGAATTCGGACAAACAGATAGCGATCTGTCCTCAGCAATTTTCACTATTTTATAGAATATAGTTATACACTACGCATTAACTCCAGTGAACATTTTACTATCTAATTAGCTTCTTTTAAACACGAAGTATTATATACATCTTTTGCGTTAAAAGACAGAATTTTACTTCAACAAGTACATTTAACCCAAAATTAGCTTTCTAAAGCATATTATACTATACAATCTGCAGCAGCAATCAGGTGAAAGTTCCAGTTCTATATCTATGATTGGAAACAAAAAAGCGCGCGAAACTCACCTGGATTGTTTTACTTTGTATTTCTACTGTCTTTTACGAGATTTTCTTAAGCGACGTTTGTTATATCACAATATTTCAAAAGCTATAGTGCTGTTTATTTTACTCTTTCTTGGTATATAAAGCAAGAGGTGGTCTCTTCTAATAGAAAGTTTACTTTTCTATCGAAAAGTATGCCTGAAGCGTGTTCAGCGTATAACTGTACGGCCAGACGTGGAGATTTAAAAGATGGTATTGGCTTGTCCTTTCATAAGTAAGTTTAGAAAACAAACACGTACACAATAGTCAATAGCATTGCATATATTAACATAATAGTTAAAGACTATAATAAGCTTTTTTATAGTATAAAAACAAGCTGTTTTTTTTAAATACTGTAATGTCTGTAATGGCAACAATGCAGTTTTGTAGAGTATAAGTTAAGTTTACATTTTTAATAAAAGAATAAACTGAAAAGAACTTATCATTTTGATGTCTGTGTTTGTAGTCTATATGCATGTTTCAGCTTGTGTACGCCCTAATAAGTAATTACTAAAGGTTTTTTTTTGCATCTGGTCGTCTCTCGGTGGGTCTAAGATACACTAAGAACGTCAATTGTCGAAGCTCGCAGTAGGCAGAGGAGGTGTAGCTCTTAAAACTTAGTTCAATAGACCATTTGCACGATGACGTGAGATGGTGCAGGGCCTGAAATAAGGTCAAACAAATGCCCGGACAAAATGTCCGCACAAAATCAAATTTGATATGCCATTTTCAAATTTGATATGCCATTTTCAAATTTGATATGCCATTTTCAAATTTGATCTGCCGCCCGCGGCGGGGCCTTAATTTACAAAATTTTGTTCTAAAATATGTCAAGAAGTATTTTCCACTGGAACATTTTGTGGACAAACATCAAGCAATCAATGTACTTGTAGTGATTTAAAAAGCGAATTGATACTCAGAAAACCACGCTGTCATCTTATTCTTGAACCCGCGTTCCTTTTGTATACTCAGACTCAGGCCTTTTGAAGTAAGTGATCGCACAGTTTTTGGTTATTTTCTAGTTCCGCGCGTACACAAGCTATAATCTCCTCTAGCCTCCTCCGCAGGCAACTCTGTGTCTTTTCAGCTCTTAGTTTTTCCGAGTCAGAAAGCTTCTGGGACTGTGCGAGCAATGTTTTCAATGTTTTGGCAGTGCGCATGCAACTCTGTGTCTTCTCAGTTCTTATTTTTTCTGAGTCAGAGACAAGCAATGTTTTGGGACTGTGCGAGCAATGTTTTCAATGTTTTGGCCTGACTGGGAAAAACTAAGAACTGAGAAGACACAGAGTTGCATGCGGACTGCCAAAACATTGAAAACATTGCTCGCACAGTCCCAGAAGCTTTCTAACTCGGAAAAACTAAGAGCTGAGAAGACACAGAGTTGCCTGCGGAGGAGGCTAAATCTCCTCATGAGTCGTGTACTGAGGAAGCGGACAATGAACAGACAATCTACTTTTACTGACTATACAAGCCGAAGTTAAGTACACAGTAATATTGACAAACGTGAATGTTGATGGGATTATTTTTAACAATGTTTCTGATTTTTGCTCGGACAAATTGTCCGACCATTCGGACAATTGGTCGGACAAAATTGAAATTTGGTCGGAAAATGTCCTTTGTCCGACCGTTATTTCAGGCCCAGTGGTGGATTACCCAGTAGGCTGAGTAAACTGAAGCCTACAGGCCCGGGCTTGCAAGAGGCCCGTAATTTCCAGAGAATGGATTTTTCATTAAGATTAGTTGTTATACGAATATCAGTGCCGTATCGTACACTGCCTCAGAATGCAGGAAATGGCGTTTCCGAGACTCTAAATTCAAAAAAAGTTCCGGAAAATATCGTCATAAAGGCCCGTGAATTTTATTTAGCCTACAGGCCCCGAGACTGGTAATCCACCACTGTTCAGGCCCTGTGGTGTTGGGTGACTACAGCTACCAGAATGCGTTGCTAGTATTCTAGGGTTTCGGCTGAAAGGGGGCACTCAAATGGGGCCGTCCACGGCCTTTCGCAGCTAGGCGGTAAACGATATTAGGGTATCGAAAAGATTGCTAAAATGCTGACACTCATTGAAAGTTGACGACAAATTTGGAAACAACAAATTTGACGACATATTTTGGAAAAGCTGCGAAAGGACTGGACGGCTCCCTTTGAGTGATTCTAAACCCTAGAATACTTTCAAGGGTTTCAAAATACCGAATGAAAGAAAACCTTACCTTTTCCAAAAACCAACCATCGCCGATCGAGTAATCTAGTCGAACGCGTATTTTCGTCAACTGTCCAAGATCAAGAGATTCCAGTTTGAACTCCACCGATCTTTTAAATGAAAACGTATAATATGATTATTACTGTTATATATGATTAGCCGTACGGTATTTCTTCACTAGTGAAAAACTGCCGTATCGGTTTTCTGATTGCTTATATAATTCGCTCCGGTCGGTAGAGCAAACCCTATTCTCAGTGGGATAGGGAATTAAATGATTTTAACCAACCCTGGCTAACTCCTGTATTAACAGGGGGTTATCAGCTTGTTTAAATTCCGTTTGCTAGTAGGGTTTTTCGTCATTTCACCGTTTCGCACAGGAGAAGAAGGAGCAACTGTATTTTCAGGACACTTATCCACCCACCACCCCTCAGCTGCAACACACGTGCAACCCTACCGCATTACCCACTTTGATGCCTTGGGCGGAACAATTACCTTAGTCCCATTCTTAAGTCCCTCCGCTCAAGGTATTAGGGAGCTTAAGCAAATACAACGCGAACGTCAAGGACAACGTCCTTAATACAATAGATTTTTCCTCGCACAACAAAGAAAATTAATAATTTTTAGCCTCAAGAGTAATCTTAACGCCGTCCCCGTTCTACATACAACGTTATTCAGATCATTTTCACGTCTTCAGGACGACGGTAACTCTTGAAACGGCGAAACCTGTTAGTTGAGTTTGACTTCAAACTGTGCGACAAAAATCCTTTTGGAACTCTGAAGCTTTTGAATGTCGGAAAACATAGTTTATGTATTCAATACTACGCAAATGATTCGTGGTTTCTGCTAGATACTAAACTTTAGCTTGCCGTTGCCGTCCTAGCTTGCTTAAGCTCCCTATTGTGTGGGAGGTGGACCACTGTGAATATATTACTGTTTTTCCCCAGCGCAGTGTTTATATGAGAGAGACGGGTAACTCGCCCTAGTGAGAACTCGGCACTGGCAGCCCCTATAAATACGTTTACCCAGGTAACTCGGCATAGCGGGGTGACTGTTCTATATTCGTTACTCAAATATTACAACCAGCCAGGTAACTGGCTTTCATATAAACAGAACACATAAAGTTCATCCGGGAAAACCGGGAAACTCGGCTGAGCGAGTAACTCGCCTCCATAGAAACAGGCCATTAATTTATGTAAACGTTTACTTCCTGTTCAGACTAGGTGCCCGGGTACGGTGCCCGGGCACGGGCACTAATGTGAACACCACTTTTTCGCGGTGCCCAACTCAAACTAGTCAAAACTGGGCGCCGAGCGTTGAGGTAGTACCCGGGCACCGTGCCCGAGTACGGGCACTAATGTGAACACGTTTTTATAGTGCCGGAGTGCCCAAAGTGGTGCGCACGCTTCCTACTCAATATTCTTTGTAATTGGGAGGCTTAAAGCGACAAAATAGCTACAAAAGCCATGAAAAGCTTTCTGTGTGAACGCTTATCAGATCCAGGCACCGGGAATGTGAACAAGTGGCCCGTGCCCGAGCACCGTGCCCGAGCACCGTAGTCTGAACAGACTGAGAGGGTTAGTCGTTTTGTTAAAGTGCTTATATCACTTGTGGGGTTTTAATGTATTTAAATAGAGCAAAAAAAGTTAGTTAATAAGTTATTTTGCCGTTTTTGATTTAGTCAAATAGTTCCTGACATATTGACTTCTGAACATGCCAATTTTCAAAAATTTCCGTCGTTCATTTTAACACCTCGGTGGCTTGGGACTCAGAAACGAGTCAATTCAAAACAACTACGTTTCGGCTTATTGATTCACAAAAACACATATATTTGACTGAAAAATTGGAATGTCGAGCTCACACCCGTTTTCCAGTACGCACATTGATTCCAACTAAGAAGATGGTCGTCTTAGGTTCCTGAGTCCCAGGCACTCGTGCTTAAAAATGAACGACGGAAATTTTTGGCGAAAGGCCCAAATTGGCATGTTTAAAGGCCTATATCTCAGAAATTATTAAACTAAATCAAAAACGGCAAAATAACTTATTAACTAACTTTTTTTGATCTATTAAATATGTTAAAACCCCACAAGTGATATAAGCACTTTAATAATATTATGCAAATCTAGCAGGAAAAGAAAAAGCGCTCGAATAATTCCACTTACTGGGAAGGTTGAAATTGAGATACTCCATCTTTTTTGAGATGAACTTCGTTTGTATTACTTTTAGTTCCGTGTATTGTCAGATACACATTGGCTTTGGTCCCAGCTCCCTTCGCAGACCCAGTAAACACGGTAATAGTGTAGAGGTGTTCCTCAGCTACCGGTGTCGTTGGCGGAGTCGTAGGAGCACCAGGAACAATTCCAATTGGTTGTCCAATTACTTAAGAAAAATTACAATATTGTTAAGTATGCTTTTATGTACGCATTATAAATATTTTAAGTTGTTCTATATTCGATACTCACCGTCGTTGATCTTATCAATAACTGGCTTTAGGATGGTTTGGATCTTAATAATTGTCGTCGTTGTGATAACAGAATCGCTATCAATAGCTATGATGTTCAGTTGATTGGTAGGAACTGAGCTATCGATACCCACACTAATCGTTCGAACACCGATGGTCTTGATTTGTTCGCTTGGACCACGGACATCGTCGGATGAACTGCTTCCAAGAATGACAACCAACACCTTAAAATAAGCAGTGCATTGACTTTAACGATTCCATAACATATATACAATAACACAACACAATAACACATTAGAAAATAACATTTTGAAAACAAGCGCGACGATTGGTTGAAAGCCGTGTTTCTATAACGGAAACACGCCATTCAATACGCCATCATTACGGTGTAGTATACGCCATTATACGCCATCCAATACGACATTATGAAGAGTAAGGAGAATTTACGCTTTGATGCAGTGATTATTTTTACGTTCTATACCTATTTTCGACAGGTTATTTTGTAAAGGAAATAGAAAACATATTTTCCGTGTTCCCATAGAGTTATAGAAACACTTGGGGAAGTTTTGGAGAACTCGCAATAGCGTGGAACATGAACACGAACACGAACACGAACACGAACACGAACACGAACACGAACACGAACACGAACACGAACACGAACACGAACACGAACACGAACACGAACACGAACACGAACACGAACACGAACACGAACACAAACACGGGCACGGGCACGAAGCCATGGACACCACGGATATGGACACAAACACAAACACCAGCACCAGTACCAACATCAACATCAACACTACCACCACCAACACCAGCACCAGCAGCACCAACACCCACCAACATCACCACCAACGACACCACCAACACCACCAGCACAACACCACCAACATCAACCACCAACATCACCACCACCGGTCCACCACCAACACCAGTACCAACACCCACCAACCCCAACATCAGCACCACCAACACCCATCAATACCACACAAACACCAACACCAACACCACCAACATCACCACCAACACCACCAGCACAACCACCACCAGCCACAAAAAACAAAAAACCCCAACAAAAACACGTACAAAACCCGGTCCAAAGTCTAGTCCGAGTGTGTTTATGCGTCTAAATAACTTACTCTGGCAGCTTCTCGCCTTGAAACTTCAAAGAGTCCAGTCTTTGCTTTCGCAATAGCAGCACCAGTAGCCGGACTGCCTCCGGGATAAGGAATTTGCGATATCACGGCACCTACGGTCGACTTGGAAGTGTACAGGTCAAAGTGGAAAGAAAGTTTAGCTTCGTTGGAAATAATTATGACACCAACATGAACACCGTCAAAAGACACTGGAAATGCGTAGACAATGCTGCGAACAAAGTGCAAAACATTTTTGAAGTTGTCTTTGCCGATATTTTGAGAGCCATCAATGAGGAAACCGAGGTCAACAGCAGCTATTAAACACAAATAAAGAAAATGTAACTCAGCTGGAATCCTTGTCTTATTGAAGCACTAAATAACAAAGTACTAATATATGTTTGACTCTGGTCTAACTTTGTGAAAAAGCACGAGACGTATAGACTAAATTGGATGAACAATCCACCAATGAAATACCACTACTTTCGTCGATTTGTTGCTTTCTAGGTAAACGGGAGATAGACGTCACGTCCATGTGCTAGTATTAAGGCAGTTTTCGACTAGGCGACTAGTTTTTCCGCGCGAATTGACTTTTTCTTTTCTCATATTACAGTCGTTTGCACCTACACGCGTAAAAACGCACAACTTGTTCACGGTTGTCAACAGGCGTGAACAATGTAAGTTGTGCTGCTCGCCGTGAACAATGTTGTGCTGCTCGCCGTGAACAAGTTGTCAACAAGTTGTTCACTTATGGGTTCGAACAACTTGTTCACGGATAAATCAACAGTCATGAACAAGTTGTTCCAACAACACATTTTTTATAGCCAACAACGTTGTTCGCACATGATACAACATGTTGTAACAGCATGACGAAATAACAACGATGAACAACAATGTTACAACAGTGGTGAACATGGTTGATGTATCAACACGTTCTTCGATTGTTACAACATGCGTGAACAACGGTTGTTGTTTCATCAAGCAGTAACAACTTGTTGAAGCAATGATGAACAATGTTATTCATTTATCAATGTTGTTCACATATGTCAACAAGTTGTTACAGCATTGTTGCAAGTTGTTACAGCATTGTTCAGGCAAAATGCTGTAACAACTTGCGAGATTTTTACGCGTGTAAGTGGAAACACCGCCCGTCAAAACATGTTCAAAAGTTAACTGTTTTGAAATTGACATCGTGGGATTGGCAAGGCGTGATTGGCTGAGGGCATGAATATGTACGTATCGAAGGGAAAGCTGATATGTCTCCAAGGGAAACATCTATGTTTGACGTTGACCCTCATTAGAATATGTTTTGAAGGGCGGTGTTTCCGTGTGCAAACGACTGTAAGACGGTTCCACCAGGCGAATTTAAGATCGCTCGTGTACCCTACTACATGCGTTACAAATGGCGTAACTAGACGATAATTTCCTGCGTATAACATACCTGTCGTTCTGCCTCCAGGACCACCAGGAACTCCGGGGGTACCAGGGACACCAGGTAACACTCCGATGTTCTGTCCAACAACTGTTGAAATATAACAAATTTAAGGTCTTAGTTAAACTGTTTAATAATCGCTTGAAGACAAGGGACGAGTAAGAGGATGCAAGTACAGTATAGAAAGAAAAAGAATAACGCAGAAAAAAGTTTTTTAAGTCCTAGTGGTGGTAGTGACACATTCAAGTGTCGTTAACACTGACTAGGATTTTCTGCGGGGGTATAAACACAAGACAAAACTTCTTTGCCCACAGTGATGAATGATATATCTATTCTATTATAGTACAGTGCAGTGCAGTACAGCGCAGTGCAGCGCAGTGCAGCGCAGTGCAGCGCAGTGCAGTGCAGTGCAGCGCAGTGCAGCGCAGTGCAGTGCAGTGCAGTGCAGTGCAGTGCAGTGCAGTGCAGTGCAGTGCAGTGCAGTGCAGTGCAGTGCAGTGCAGTGCAGTGCAGTGCAGTGCAGTGCAGTGCAGTGCAGTGCAGTGCAGTGCAGTGCAGTGCAGTGCAGTGCAGTGCAGTGCAGTGCAGTACAGTATAGTATAGTATAGTATAGTATAGTATAGTATAGTATCGTATAAGTATCAAGAATTCCGTACGGATAAAGCTCGTACTTTTTTTTAAATGTCCATGGCTCTCATTGGCCGTACGATATTTTTTCACTAGTCAGAATGTACCGTATCAGTTTTCTGATTGGTTATACGACTTTGCTACTAATGGGAAATATCGTATCGTATAAGCGAAAACTAGCTTCCTGCAACAATCTTTATATCGAGGAATCATTCTCAGAAGCATATACAGCGGTTTAACTTAAAGTGTCACTAAGATGAAAATATTGTTGGCAATGTTTTTGCATAATCCTAAAGATGTTATGGTAGTTAGTAACCGTGCAAAGTTTCATTTCAAAATTCGTTGAAGAAAAGGTGATATTTTACGTGTGAAGTTTGTACTTTGGAGCGCCGCCATTAAAGTGGCCGAGCTTGAGAAGAATGAGTCGGGAAGCTTATGACGTCATAAACTCAATAACAACAATGACCCTTTTATAAATAAGTTTTGTGGAAACACCACGTAAAATATTTCTTTTAAAATATTTTTTTACGTGGTGTTTCCACAAAACTTATTTATATTACTTTATCGCCACGAAAACGTTCAAAGAATTAATGACCCTTTTGTTGACAACAACAATGATCTTTTGTTGTTATTGAGTCTATGACGTCATAAGTTCTCCTCAACTCATTCTTCTCAAACACGGCCAATTTAATGGCGGCGCTCCAAAATACAAACTTCGTACGCAAAATACAACTTTGTTTTGGGGGAATTTCGAAATGAAACTTTCCACAATTACCAAGTATTACCGACAATATTCTCATCAGAGCTGAACCACTTTAAATGATGTTTCATGAACAATGTCTCTTACCTCCATTGATTCTGTCAATCACAGTTTGCGCAGTTGTTTTCAGCATGATGTAGGTTATAGATATAACAACATCGTTGATGACCGTGGCGGGAGGACTAAACAACGTTTTGTCAGTTTCGCTGGTGATAGCGACGACGATCACTCGATTGATTCCAGCGGACTTGAGATCCTCACTAGGAACACTGACGTCATCTTTAGACTTCCCGCCAAGAATAACGACGAGGATTTTGATGGCACCCTTGCGCGAGCTTGTCACGAATAGTTCGTCTTTGACCTTCGACAGAGACTTGCCAACGGCATCTTCTGACCCGGGGTAAGAAGTAGAATCGATAGCGGGGTCCATCGTAAGCGAATCCGTGTACTTCTGGAAACCGAAGATTATAACTCCGTCGCTTGAGATCACCGAGAGCCCAATGTGGACACCTTTCTCGGAGACAGGGAACGCGTGTACGATAAGTTTCACGTATTCCAGTATAAGCTTAAAGTTCATGGAAGAAACTCGGTTTGAACCATCAATCAAGAAACCAATGTCAACCTCCACTGAATGTAAAAACAGTAAAGAAAATTAGTTGTCAATATAGACCTAGCGCATTGGGTTGCTTTGTATTACCTACATACAGCTATTAAACATCTTGATACGTTGCCGTGTATCGTTACGCGTTGACTAATGTATTAAGTGAGGTAATACGAGCAACAAATAAGTCATTTGCACGACGACGTAAAATAGCGTTGGGTGATTACAACTACCAGAACGCTTTGCTAGCATCCTAGTGGTGGTAAATGGAGGAAACTGGAAAAGCATTCCATTGTTGCATTGCATGTTAAATAGCGTTGTTGCACGTATTACCACCCACCTTAAACATTGTCACGAAACAATGATTTTGTTGCAAGTTGAAACAGCATGTTGCAGCAAGTAGAACTGGAGTCTACTTTTTTCAACACATTTTTTCAACTTGCGACAAAATCATTGTTGCGTGGTAATGTTTAAGGTGGGTGGTAATACGTGCAACAACGCTTTTCAACAAAGTTGCGTTGCAAGTTGAAAAAAAATGTTTACCGTGTTACCTCACCTTTAGGAATGCACGCGTGTGACTATTCTGTACATTGCTGGGACATGTACACGCGCAAAAACGCACACTCTGTGTCAGACCTGATGCAGAATGATGTCAGATCTGTTCAGAAAAATGTAGCGATCCCTGATACAGCCTGCTACAGTATCAGCTATGATACACCTATGATATCATATGTGTATCATACCTGCAGCTACAACTAGTTAGAAGTTCTAACTAAATGTTTATACATCAGCGCTGGTACATTCTGTAGCTGTCAGTCTGTATCAAGGGTTGCTACATTTCTCTGAACAGATCTGATATCAGAGCTGATCAGACTGTGCGTTTTTACGTGTGTAAGCAAAGATAACAGAATCCATCCAGAATGAACTATATTTTACTTACATGGTGTCTCGCCCGGCGTTGGTTTCACTGGAATAGGCGGAGGAGCAGGTCCAGGGCTAGGGCCAATTACATAATCTAAACAAATGAAGAGACGTACAATTAGATACAAAATAACATTAAATATGGAGAGGGGGGCTGGATGAGAAATAGGGGGGGGGGGGGGGGGGCGTCCCGAAATTTTTTGGTATTGTGAAGGGGGGTCCCAAATTTTTTTTATAAAAAAGGGGGGTCTTCAGTTTTTCAACAGTATGCAGAAGGATGGATAACTTCTTACAACATGCGAACATTTCAATATATTTAATATAACTGATTTTCATAATGAACAATACACCAGCTATAAACATAAAACCTAGGTAGATTGACACCATAAGAAAAATCATGAAAAATATGTTAAAAGTATTCTTATCAAATAATAAATGTCATGATTTTTAAACTGGAATAAATCTGAACTTTTTTATACATATATACTTTCTTTAAATATCAATAGGGACTTTAAGCAAGCACAACGACTACGACTACAGCAACATGTTTGAACAATAGAATTTTATGTCATATACAAAGAGCTTTTGCAAATGACGGTCCCAAGAGTAATTTTCATGCCGTCGCGACTCTGTTGACAACGTAGAAAAATCATTTTTACGTTGTAAAGACAACGCGGGACCTGAGTCACTACAGAAGCCTTGGAAAGGCTTAACCTTACTCTCGCGAATAACAGATTGAACAAGTGTTTTTCTTCAAGAGTTTAAGAACAAAACGAGCCTGTGCGATTATGTATCTTGAAATTTGGATGTATAAAAACACCGCCATTTAATACCACTCTGAAACTTTCCACCGTAGCCGTAGTCCGTTGTCTGAAGCTTAAAGTCCCTAATGTCTATCGAAAACTGCAGATATAAGCTATAGGTAAAGAATAAAATGAACTCCCAAAAAATCATCTTATAGAACTCAAGATTCAAGTTAATACAATAAGATGAGAGAGATTAGAGTGATATTTCGACTTTATTCCAGTATTGGTTTGACAATGACTTTGGAATAAAGTTGAAATATCACTCTAATCTCTCTCGTCTTATTGTATTAACTCGAATCTTGAGTTCTATAAGATGATTTTTTCAGAGTTTGTATTATTCTTTATTTTTTGAAACTGTCGTGTGGTAATGGTTTTTATAAGCTCTAGAATATACAATTTTGTAAGAAGTTGCATGGGTTTATAAGAGGAGGGCTTATATTTGGGGACCTTTCAATATATATAAGCGGGCGGAGGGGGGGGGGGGGGGGGGTGTCCTGAAATTTTTAAGTATTAAAGGGGGGTATTGAAATTAATATTCATATAAGTCGGGGGGGCTGGAAAATTTTCAAAAAAAAAATTCTCCTCCAGCCACCCCCCCTCTCCATATTTAATGACCGGCCCCTAATCTTAAAGTGTTTATGAAATAAAAACTACATTTAGAAATACATTCTCTTATCAGAAAACACAGCAAGAAATGTGGGGAATAGCAACCAAATCACTACCACTAAACGACAATCAAGCACTAAAAACTAAGACTCGATTATGTATTTGGGTTTAAAAAAAAGGCTATGAAAATTCGAAAGGACCACATCAGAATATTTAAAGATATTAATAATAGTTTTCTTACATTTTGCAAAAAACGTCTGGCAGTCAAATTACCGAATAAACTGCGTGGTTACGCAGGCGCAAACCGTTCGGCAGCCGTTTTACTGTATGTACATGTAGGTCAGTGATACATAACACCGCTGCCAAACGTTTTGCGCATGCGCGACGTCCGAGCTCGCACCTCAAAAAAAGAGCGGGAAAACACTGAAATATTTGCACTGGTCCGAGAGTCCGACACAAAAGTTAAAATTATAAGCATACTACTAAAAAGATAAGGTAGGTAATTTGTGCATGGCTTCTTTGTCAATATTGTAACATATTCTGAAATGACCCCTTCGTAATTTTCATTATCCTTTTTTTAAAACACAAATAAATAGTCGAGTCTTACTTAGTCTTCGCTGTCTGGTTGTTGTCGCCACGGTTAGTACCCACTTCTCTTGCAATGTTTACTCTAGCGAATTCAAGCATGCGCAAACGTTTGGCAGCGGTGTTGTGATACATACTTGAGCGTAATCTCACTCGTTCCAGATCTCTAGTAAACTCGTCTATGTATACGTACCTCTACATATCTTCTTCTTAATCATGTGTAAGACATCAGTGAGACGGTGCCGTTTTGGAGTCGAGGTCATGTGCTCGTCTACAGGTGCCGACGCAATGTTCTTAAGTGCTTTGTCGTCTTGTCGAATTCCAACACCCACAGTGTAGACTTCCACTCCCTTGTCTTTGATGGCCTTTGACGGTGTCTGGTAATCATCGTGGCTCATGGCGTCTGTCATGACGACGAGGATTTTCTTGGCATCGTCACGTGCTTTTGGAAACAGATCCTGATTGGCAATATTGAGACCCCCGCCGAGGTAGGTCGCCGTCCCCGGGAATTTGATCTTGTCTATGTCTGCGATCAGGCTGTCGCGGTTATTGTGAGAACCGAACGAAAACTCGACGCCGGCTTCCGAAGCGAAAACGACCAATCCGAAACGCGCATCGTCGGGAGACATGATAAACTGTCCGACAAACTCTTTGACGAGGCCGAGATTTCTTCGGAAACCTCCGTGTGAGTTGTACTCGGCACTGGCGGAACCGTCTACCAGAAATCCAAGGTCAACTTTAACTTTGCACAGAACAGGCAGATGGCTTTCTAGATAAGGAGGAATATGAAAATATACATAAGCATGGTAGGAAAAGGAAACAAGAATTTTGTTTATATTTGATATCGTCTTCTTCAATAATAACAACAGAGTTTGATACTAGTTCCCTTCACTTCAGTTCATTTCATTTTACTTCACTTCACTTCACTTCACTTCACTTCACTTCACTTCACTTCACTTCACTTCACTTCACTTCACTTCACTTCACTTCACTTCACTTCACTTCACTTCACTTCACTTCTCTTCACTTCACTTCACTTCACTTCACTTCACTTCACTTCACTTCACTTCACTTCACTTCACTTCACTTCACTTCACTTCACTTCACTTCACTTCACTTCACTTCACTTCACTTCACTTCACTTCACTTCACTTCACTTCACTTCACTTCACTTCCCTTCCCTTCCCTTCCCTTCAACTTCCCTTCACTTCACTTCACTTCACTTCACTTCACTTCACTTCACTTCACTTCACTTCACTTCACTTCACTTCACTTCACTTCACTTCACTTCACTTCACTTCACTTCACTTCACTTCACTTCACTTCACTTCACTTCACTTCACTTCACTTCACTTCACTTCACTTCACTTCACTTCACTTCACTTCACTTCACTTCCCTTCCCTTCCCTTCCCTTCAACTTCCCTTCACTTCACTTCACTTCACTTCACTTCACTTCACTTCAGTTCACTTCACTTCACTTCACTTCACTTCACTTCACTTCACTTCACTTCACTTCACTTCACTTCACTTCACTTCACTTCACTTCACTTCACTTCACTTCACTTCACTTCACTTCACTTCACTTCACTTCACTTCACTTCACTTCACTTCACTTCACTTCACTTACCTCCAGGTTTTATAGGTGATATTGGCAGTGTAGCAGGGTTGATAGCCGGAGGTAAAGACCCCGGCGTAGAACCCGGTGGGATAACAGGCAACTTAGGCTCAGCAATCACCGGTACTGTTCCAATACTTTTTCCAAAAACTGCAAATAGAAAACAAAATTTCATTGACGATTTACACCATTATTTTGTTGATTAACATATTTTAAAAAAATTGTACTAAAAAGAATTACTGTATACTGAGAATACTTAGGGGAGCACGGGTGGCGTGTGCTGTTAGGGCGCTGCCTCTCACCAATAGTTAAGCCCAGTCAGACGGGGTTAGTACTTGGATGGGTGACCGTTTGGGAATAAGCCCGTACTCCGCCAGCTGGGGACTCATGTGAGTAGAGTTTAGTTGGTGGTTCTCCGGTGTTCCTCCCTCTGTAAAATCAACACCTCGGAGTTTGGTGTCAATTGGGACGAAAGTTCTGTTCCTCTCTCCTGCCACACGTTATGTGGCAAATTTAATAAATTCAAATTCAAATTAAAATACTGAATTACTGAGAACTCTGTCAACTTACCTCGGTTGATCGTCCTGACGACATCCGGTACAACGGTCGCAAGCTTGGATAGATCAGAGTTGACAATCACACTCTCCGAGTTATCAGCAATAAGACTTAGTTCGTCTCGATTCACAACCGAACCAACGCCAACTGCAATCGACTTTACACGAGCCCGATGAAGCTCTTTCGTCATCGCGGTAATGTCATCACTAGATTTTCCCGCCAAAATCGTCACCAGAACTTGAGGGACCATGCCACGTCGGCCAGTTGAAGCGAGAACGTTTCGGATAGCCTGAGAAATTGCGGCGCCCACATTCCGGCTTCCACCTGGGAAAGTGACGTAATCGATATTCTTATCGATTTCCGAGATTTCACTGTCCTTGTTGAAGTCGAAGATGACTTTTCCGCCGTCCGAAATTATGACAACTGCAACTTCAACTTCATCTTCGTTGACCGAGAAAGCATGGTAGGTTCCTTTCACGATACTCAAAAATTGGATGAAATTTTGCTGACCAACACTGCTGGAGCCGTCCACGATAAATGCGAGATCAAGACGACCTTGAACATGGAAGAAAAAAACCCCGTAAGATTTTCACGACTTTGAAGCCCAACTACAAAATAATAGTGGAAGAACATGAAGTGCTGTGTATAGGCAGTGTCTTAGATAGAGCAAAGTGAAAAGGTGGTAAACAGCAGTGGCGGATCAAGGGGGGGGGGGGGCACTTTGGGCAAGTGCCAGGGCCCCCGCGCTTTCTGGGGCCCCGTCGATCTTTGGCGTAAGAAACTATCTTGTAAATTAATTCTAAACTCTGAAATCACTGTTTGAAAATATCTGAGAAATAGAACCATAGTTCCAGAAATCTAGGTTGAGTACCATAGGTTGTCTAGGTTGAGTACCATAGAAATCTAGGTTGTTGTACCATAGATAATGGAAAGGGAACTGGATAGGAAACTTACGAAACTGGAAACGATGTTTGCACAACTTGCCATGGTAATTATACACTTATAAACAGCTAATGCACACAACGGGTGGTCCCACATGGCCAGGATCAGCTATTGCCGAAATTAAACAATAGTGTAATACCACTTAAGTTCAGCAGTGTCTGATATTAGACCACCAGTTAGGTGATTAGCCCCTTATAAGTGTATAATTACCATAGCAAGTTGTGCAAACATCGTTTCCGGTTTCGTAAGTTTCCTATCCAGTTCCCTTTCCATTATCTATGGTTGTACCCAGCTGCCAGGCGCCAGCTGCATTCGCATTTTTGGGTTAATTTTCTCCGATTTTTCTAGCCTCGGGGTGGGGGGAGGGGGGAGGGGAGGGCAGATGTGACATGTGAGTCAGCTACTAATGTGCCAGGGCCCCGCTCATGGTTGATCCGCCCCTGGTAAACAGCCGAGAATAGTTTTACCGAAGTGGCTATAGGTGCGGTAAACGGAACTCGTTCAAGAAAAACTAAAGGTCCGGCAATCGGTTCCAGTACCAGCGCAGCCAAATTACCATTAAACGCAACTGTCGTAACACGTGTTAGCTCATTACCAGAAATTTGGGTCATTTGTGCCACTGCTCTCGGTCAGCGGCTATATTCGCCTAATCATATAATTATGTATTCTAGAATTTCTAATGAGTGTGATTCTACTGTATTCTAGTGTTTCTCATTATTCAGGTAATTGAGTTCTTTAGAATTTGCCTAAATCGTGCATGTATGTATACATAAACAACCTGTAAACGACGATAAGAACTGTGAAATCAAGCAAGTTCAAACGCTTTTGGAAGTACTACGCTAGAGACAAATGAGGACCTTTATGTGTTCTCGAAGTAGACTGACTCATGTCGAATGCAACGCGAGTCGGGCACTTCGCATCGCCCGTAACGTTGGTGGTCAATTTGGCTAACACTATGGATAGTGGCGCTTTCAGTGCAAAAATAAGACGAGCCAGGGAAGTACTTTGTCGTCGAAGTAAGCAAAGGTTTTTTAGTTATAACTGTTCCTTAGGCCATGCTGAAGTCAAATAGAGTCGGGCAAAGAAGAAATATGTCACCGTTTAAGCAAAATTTGAATTATTATGTGCTCTCCTTATTATTTACTGTTGAGAATCTCCATTATTATGGTCCTTAATACGCACGCGCGCCAGCATCTTGTCCCAAATTTCTGGTAATGTTGTTGTCTTATAATGTCTTTCCTTCTTCAATAATTCGCTCAGCTATGGCTCAGCTCAGCTGTGTCAACCAGTGTATGTATATTCAAATACTGTGATTGAATGCGTGATGGCTTCGATCAACAAAGCTTCTTTTACGTACTTATGAGAATGTTTTAATTCATGTAGTAACCTTGAACGAAATTTAAAGGTAAAACCTTACATTACATGAGCCGGCCATCCCGGCTAACTGACCTAACTCGTGTCACGAAATTCTCTTAACGGTCGGTGCTCAAAACATAGGTCCAAACAGTACGATTTTAACTAAACAAGTCCGGCTCATGTAAACAGCCCTTATAAACAAACTGTTTATATGGGTTACATTGGGAAGCGCAATGGTTTGCCCTAATTTGTCTCATTCCGTCTATATATAAAAGAAAGGGTTTACCAAGGTTTTCTAAACTGATGAGACAGAGTTAGGCATTGTTTTCGAACTGCCAAGATTTTAATAAAGAAATCATGATGTTTTGAGCGGCTTATGGTGCTAGTGGTCAGTGATAGAACAGAATTCGCAACGTCCCATGATACTGGAATCGATTGCAGGACTTTAGTTTTTCTTGAACGAGTTACGGTTACCGGACCTATAGCCACGTCGTAGTTTTAAGCCTTTCCCGTCGGTAGATTTTCCCTGTGACGAGTAAGACTTGAGAATCTAATGCCGCCCAGAAAACGTTAAAGTGTCACTAAGACGAAAAAATCGTGAATCTAGTATTGATACGAGTAAACTATAATTTCTAAATGAGGAATACCGGCGTTTTCAGTTTCTCAAAATATTGTCTCGTTCTTGAGATATTTAAGTTGCTGAAACATGTAAATTAGGTGCCTCGTGACGTCATTTACTCACACAGGATACTCTGATCCAAACACGCGGGAAATTGCGAGACTGGAGAAAAGCGTAACAAAACACGAGCCGTAGGCGAGTGTTTTTAGCTTTTCGAAAGTCGAGCAATTTCCCAAGTGTTTGGATAAGAGTCTCCAAACACGGAAAAAAACATTTGGTATTTCTTTTACAAAATAATCACAAGTGAATATGATATACTGTCCGACATTTTCAAAAAATCGTTTTGGCGGGAATTTTCCGTGTTTGCATATTCTGATCCAAACACGGCAATTGACCAATCAGGGCTCGCGTAGTATACATGTTATTTTATAAAAAAGTACACTCCACTGTGCGCATCATGTTGTTACTACGGAAACCGTTTAGAACCACGAATATTTTTACTAAAAAATTAAAATATTAATTTTATGTTTCTTTTCAAAAGAATATGATGATTGAAACATTCAGAATACAATATCTGTGTGTCTACAAATATTCATGTCAATGTATTGCAGTAAAATTTATTTTATGGAGAAAAAAATAAACATTTTTGTTTTACAAATGGCGCCTGTTTGCAAACGGTATCCATGGAAACAACATAATGTGAACGTTGGAGTGTATTTTCCCCATATCTATTCTTGTGCAAAGTTTGAAATATTTTCCCTCTTAGTTTCAGACATATTAGTCACTTTGTAAACCTTGTTTTTGCCTGTGTGAGTAAATGACGGCACGAGGCACTTAATTTACATGTTTCAGAAACTTAAAAATCTCGGGAATGAGACAATAGAGACATTAAGATACCCCGGTTCGGTTTACGGTACGGGTACCGTCATTTTTGTTTACTCGTAATATCGACCCGTTTTCCCGTGGTAGATGATGGTCTACCCGTACATACGACTATGGGTACGAGTAGATTACCCGTACCCGTAAACCGAACCCGGGGTATCTTAAGGTCTCTAATATTTTGTGAAACTGAAAAAGACGGTATTCCTCTTTTGGAAATTATAGTTTACTCGTATCAATACTACGAAAAAGAAAACTTTCGTTAGAAAAAGTTTTGAGCAGAGCATTTTTTTCTTCCACATTTTACTCTGATGAAGGACTACGCTCGAAACGCCAGTATTTCGTTATTGAAACGAAATAAATTTCGGTAGTTTACCACATTTTCATTTTGCGCCAATTACAAACAACCTTGAACCGGTCTTTGTTTATGTACAAAATTCCCAGACTGTTTAATACCTGATGTCGTTGGAAGAACAATGCCAGGCGGAGCTAGATCAAGGAAAAATATAATTATGAATTATAATGATCTAATTTAAGTGACCACAAACACACAACTATTCATAATTACCGCATCTTGCTATAACTAAGTCATAAAAACACGTGATAAATATAAATATTATGGATGGGCGGATACATGAGTAAATAGATGGATGGACGGATACATGAATAAATAGATGGATGGATGAACGGATGGATGAATGGATGGATGGATGAATAAATGAATAGATAGATGAATGAGTGGATAGATGAATGGGTGAATGGATAGATGAATGGGTGGTTGGGTGGTTGGGTAGATAGGTGACTGGCTGAATGGATGGCGGGTTGGATAGATGGGTACATTAATGAATGGTTGGATTAGTTGGTTGGTTGGTTGGTTGGTTGAATTTAGTTTGTCGATTCCTTAGTTCCTACACTCAACAATGGTTGGAAAATTGGATGCTTGGGTGATTAGATGGTCGGGTAGGTAGGTAGGTAGGTAGGTAGGTAGATAGGTAGGTAGGTAGGTAGGTAGGTAGGTAGGTAGGTTAGGTAGGTAGATATGTAGATATGTAGGTAGGTAGGTAGGTAGGTAGGTAGGTAGGTAGGTAGGTAGGTAGGTAGGTAGGTAGGTAGGTAGGTAGGTAGGTAGGTAGGTAGGTAGGTAGGTAGGTAGGTAGGTAGGTAGGTAGGTAGATAGGTAGGTAGGTAGGTAGGTAGGTAGGTAGGTAGGTAGGTAGGTAGGTAGGTAGGTAGGTAGGTAGGTAGGTAGGTAGGTAGGTATAAATAGGATATGTAGGTAGGTAGGTAGGTAGGTAGGTAGGTAGGTAGGTAGGTAGGTAGGTATAGATATTAGGTAGGTAGGTAGGTAGGTAGGTAGGTAGGTTAGGTAGGTAGGTAGGTAGGTAGGTAGGTATAGATAGATATGTAGGTAGGTAGGTAGGTAGGTAGGTAGGTAGGTAGGTAGGTAGGTAGGTAGGTAGATGGTTGTTAGTTAATTTGATCAATTAATTCAACTTTCCATAACGACAACACTGTCTAACAGAAGACCCTTACGTGGACGAACAATTGGAGGTGGGAGAACTGCAGGTACGATAACGCCAGTTGACCCCGGAATGATGGTTGGAGGTTGAATTTTGGCTGTCTCTCTTGTTATTCCACCTAATAAGGCAATAAAAATACTTAGGCTCCAAAATCAAATGTGTTAACTCATTCCTGTCCGAGGGCTTTCCCAGAGGTGAATAAAATCGTCTAGCGTTAGCCAGAATAAAATACCAAAGACCGATTCGGACAGGAAGAGTTAAGCTGTCTTAATATAAGCGAATTTAACTGCTGATGTAGTTGTCCTGCGATTCCCCTTATTAGGGGAGTCCCTTACGTCAGTTATGTTAAGGGGTTTCCCGCGCATTCGAGATTCATTGAGCGTCTGTTGCTTTGCTGCAAGTATCGTCTTTGCTCAGCTTGTTCTCCCCCTTCGCCCTTTGCCCACCCGCGTTAGATAAGAAGTATAGAATCCTATAGATCGTATATGTTATTCCACTAACTTGTCAGTGTGACTGGTGCCGGTGGTCTGCCTTGGAAGAGTTGTCATGGCAAACGCCAATTGCTTCTCTGATTACCCTAATTGCTATTGCTTAGTTTGCTGGTTATTTGCTCATGGCCCAATTGCTTACAGTTACTTTGCTTGCTAACAAGGCTAGATTGCTGACTAGCCTGGTCACCAACGGCACCTATACCTCCAAACAACGCATATCTGCAGTTAAATGTGGTTAAATATAGGAATACATATTTAATAACCGTTGAGTTTAGAGAAAAACCTCGTTTATGCAAAAAATTAATCTTAAATATATTATATACAGTCAAAGCTCTCCTTTGCGACCACTCTCGTACGTGACCAGCTCTCACAACGACAACCTTTGAGATTTGCGAACTTCTTTGTTTTTAAGTTCTCGTAAAGCCTAGTTCTCATATGTCGCCGACAGTCGCAGATCGTCGCCGATTTATGATTTAGATGCATGTTACGTAATAAAGAACAATGCAGAAAAGCAACCTCGTCCCCAGGGCCATTTGTGGGGGCTGGGCCAAGATGACGGCCAAAAACAAAATGGCGGGAACAAATGGCCCTGGCACAGGCTGCAAAAAATGAGTCATATTTTGACTCATTTTTGACTCGGCCCAAGCTTCACGAAGTTTATCGCGCCTAGTCAGGCTCAATTATTTTCTGAATATTTAGTTCAGCTTGACTGACCCAAACTGAAAACAATCAAAACATCATTTCCAAATACATTGTCGAATTATTAAAATAAATACACTTTTAATAAATATCTGTAAATGCTTATTATTTATCATTTGCTTCACCGTTGTACCAAATTCGCAAGAAACTGGATTGCCGTTGTCTGGCCGGGCCGCCTTGTTTTCGTAAGTTTTCGGTGGATTCAATTCAGCGTTTTGAAAAACATTTAGGCTTCGTTTCGTCGAGAACTCTTGTTTGAAAAAAGCCTGCTTCTTAATGGCCAAACATGTAAATTCTGCCCTGTGGTGTACTTTCCTTTCGCAGCCAAAATACTTTTTGACTTTGTTCACCAAGTCTTTCGTTCGCCCGATTTAGAAAACACACTGAATTGCCGTCCCATGGACTTCGTTGTATGGCAGCCAGGGCACAGAGACGACACGACCCATCATTACATATTCTTCCGACGTTTTCACGGGTGTTTCGCCAGCTTTCCTCACATTTTCATTCATTTCGAAGTTGTTTTTTAACAGCCGGCAATTCTGAATATAATTTGAGCCCAAAAAACAAATGCCCGCGAGTTAGCCTGCCGCCCGCCTTGTTTCTACCAATCAGAATACCTAAAACATCCAAAGTTATCTCGACCAATCAAATGTGGTGATAGCTCAGCCTGTACCAGGGCCATTTGTTCTTGGCCGCCATCTTGGCCCAGCCCCCACAAATGGCCCTGGGGACCAGGTTGGCAGAAAAGTACTGCTTTTCTGCATTGTTCTTTATTACTTAACATGCTGCTGCACTTCCCGTTTCAATTAACATGCATCTAAATCATAAATCGGCTATGATCTGCGACCGTCGGCGATGTATGAGAACTAGGCTTAAGCGACCAGTTCTAGTTACGATATCTCTTCCACATCCTCGGGATGATCAAAACTGTAGTCCAATAAACGCATAAAGTATATGAACTGAACATCTTCAAAACATAGTCAATCGAGATATGGTCTGGAAACTCGGCAAACTTCAAAGCGCCTAATGAGCTGTGATTTTATGTTGAACCTTACCTTACACCGTGCACATCCTTTGTTTTAGGTTTATTAATATTTAAATAGCACGGTTGAGTGACTGCACTGAAACCTTGCTATTGGACAATTCGTTCATTATACTAAAATACAATGTGTTCAGTGACCGTGCACAAAAATGCATAAAGGCAAACAAAAAGTTAGACCAAAGACTTCAGCTGAGTTTCCAGACCATATCTCGATTGACTATGTTCAAATGTTCGACAAAATATTCCTACCTTTTAATGCCAATTGAACATAATACGTCGAAGTATAATAACGCAACTCCTTCATGACACCATTAAAGTAAGATGTCGCTTGAGGTTGAAGGCCTGGGGTGTACCCAATGTTGATTGACCTGAGTGATCTGTCAGATGGAACGGTCCTTGAAAGAACTTGTTGTGCTTCTAGCTTAGAGTCCACGAATAGTTTGTACCTTAAGGAGTTAGAGTTCGTTAGTTCTTTCACTCTATACTTTCATCTTGGTTACCCACTCTAAATTGCATAATTTTAATCTAGTAGGTAGGTAGGTAGGTAGGTAGGTAGGTAGGTAGGTAGGTAGGTAGGTAGCTATAGGTAGGCAGGCAGGTAGGTAGGTAGATAGGTAGGTAGGTAGGTAGGTAGGTAGGTAGGTAGGTAGGTAGGTAGGTAGGTAGGTAGGTAGGTAGGTAGGTAGGTAAGGGGTAATCTAGATAAAGATAAAAGACTGGGGGCTAATCATCCTTACTCGTAGCCATCGGCTCAATTACGAAGGACGCAGATCAACGTGGCCGTGTCGAGGAATATCAAAGGCGCCCTAGGCAGTCGCCATACGACACAGTTTAGACCATGGATCACAGCTAAGATATATGTGTTGATTTTTTCTACTCACATGAGTTCCAAGCTTGACAACAGGGTCATTCCCAAGCGGTCACCCAGGGGAGCAGGGGTGGCGAGTGTTAAGGCTCTGCCTCTCACCAATAGTTAAGCCCGATTACACGGGGTTAGTACTTGGATGGGTGACCGTCTGGGAATAGCCCCGTTCCCGAGCTTCGTGACTCATGTGAGTAGAGTTAGTTGGTCTCTCTGTGCTCCGAGGGTTTTTCACCGGGTTCTCCGGTTTTCTCCCTCCATACAATCAACACCTAACATCTTAGCTGTGATCCGTGGTCTGAACTGTGTCGTATGGCGACAGCCTGGAGCGCCTTTGAAATGCCTCGACACGGCCACGTCAGTCGATGCTCACGTTGTAACCAGTAAACTACTGTAATTGTAAAGCATTGTATGCAGTAAGTTACTGGAAATTGTTTAATAAAGAGATTATTAATGAAACCCTTCCCCCCCCCGACCCCCCAAACCCTAACCCTCAAAAATGTGAATTTCCCGGGGGTAACCCTAACCCTAACTTGAAAATTGTCGGGGGTTTTTTTTAAGCCACCTCCTCCCCGTCCAACCCCCCTAATAGTGTTCCCAATTTATGGTCAACAGTTCTTGACAAAGATTGTGGGATGCGCAGTGAGTTTAATCCGTTAATTCGCGCATCTTACAATTTCCAGTAACTTACTGCATACAATGCTTTACAATTACAGTAGTTTACTGGTTACAACGTGAGCAACGGGTGGCCACGTTGATCTGCGTTCTTCACAATTCAGCCGCTGGCTGCAAGTAACGATGATTGGCTAGCCCCCCAGTCCTTTACTTTACCTTTACAAGTACTAACCCCGACTAACCGAGCTTAACTTTTTGGTGAGAGGCAGCGCGCTAAAAGCACACGCCACCCGTGCTTTAGAAGGTAGGGATAACTCGGAAGCTAGAATCAAAGTTGGCCCTGTTTCAAATGATAAAACGCAACTACCGAGTTAGGCCCTGGCCCCCAGATGTGAACGCTTGCTTCACCCCAAGTTATCTCGGGTGACAATAAAGCTACGTTGACGTACGCATGCGTAATTATACAAAAGTTGACCCTACCCCCTGAGATAACTCGGGTGGAAGGGTTCATATAGAAGCAGGATAATTTTTGCCCTAGGGTTACACTATCGCTCAGTCCGAGTTATCCCTATCCACGGATCCACCGAGTTATCTCGGTCTCATGTGAACGGTTTACGTCTTAAGGTGAGGTAATACGGGCAACATTTTTCTTCAACTTTCAACGCAACACTGTTGCGTTTCAAGTTGAATAGCGTTGTTGCACGTATTACCACCCATCTTAAACATCGTCAAGCAACAATTATTTTGTTGCAAGTTGAAAAAAATTGTTGAAAAAAGTAGACTCCAGTTCTACTTGCTGCAACATGCTGATTCAACTTGCAACAAAATCATTGTTGCGTGACAATGTTTAAGGTAGGTGGTAATACGTGCAACAACGCTATTCAACTCGCAACGCAACAATGTTGCAGCAATTTGTTGCCCGTATTACTTTACCTTTAAACATAGAAATAAACTAACATCGAAATATCAGTATGGTAGAGATATTAAGCTGTCATCTTACGTGCTGTCTTTTGCACTGAAGACAATACCAAGCTCGTGCCACTGTCCATCGTTGACTGTTGTCTTTCCAGTAACAGTGCCAACACCATTGATCTGATAACTTGCCAATCCTGCTGGATCGACCAAGAACGCTACATTCCCGGACGACCACGAGACACCCGTCTTCGAAACAATGGTCCCGCTTGCAGTTGTCTTAATTAGCACGGCAAGAGAAAAGTCCGTCGACTCGAGGTTCACGGTACTTTTGGTGTAAGGTAGAAGACGCTTCCCATCAAACGCTTCCTCGTTCTCATCGATAAGTGAGTCGTAATCTGAAATGGTATACAGAATCTCGACTAAGGAATTGTGACTATAGGAAATCTTCAAAGACTTTGAAGATTTGCTAGTAAACCGAAGGTCTTGGGTTCGAATCCCAGCCTGGCCAAGTAGAGTTTTCTCTACTTGTCCGGTTTGGTTCGTCACTTGGAGTAACACCTTAATATTATTCTTCAGCAGAGTTAACTGTCCCATAATAATCATTCGAAATCGTCATGTATGAAGACTGTTGTCTAGATATTGAAGAAACTAGTCTGTTTCGAAATATCGAATAGCCTAAGTACTATCATTCGACCTTCAGCTCCCAACTTGACCTGTAGCTCAGTTGGTAGAGCGTCGGACTACTAAACGAAAGGTCGCGGGTTCAAATGCCAGCCGGGCCAAGTAGAGTTTTCTTTACTGGTCCAGTATGGTTCGTCACTTGGAGTGATAAAGATACCTCCTGATTTACATAAACTTTAGCTTTGATTTTCTCGGCTCAGACAAGGTTATTTTTCAAACTTTCTACGCCAATGAACTTACCAAGTGGTTCGTTTTTGAACGCCGTTCAATAAACTCGCAGTTCGTGTATATATTATATATATATATATATATATATATATATATATATATATATATATATATATATGGCGAGTGTATGGCGAATTTTCAAAAGTTTTGAGGTTTTATGTACTGTTTAATAAACTCGCAGTTCGTGTTTTATCAGATAATATATATATATATATATATATATATGATATATTATCTGATAAAACACGAACTGCGAGTTTATTAAACAGTACATAAAACCTCAAAACTTTTGAAAACTCGCCATACAGTCACAAGAGCAAACTCAGATTTTCTAGTCACTAGTGAATCTTCATTGGTCAGTTTGAAAAGATGTTGCGGAAGATTCGCTAGTGACTAGCAAATCTTCAAAACTTATTCAAAACCTCTGAAGATTTGCTAGTGTCTGGCAAATCTACAAAATCTTTAAAGGGTATGGGCAACAAAAACAAAAAATTTCAAAAACAAACCAATGACATGAAGATACAATCTAGTGTGTTATTTAGACCCAAAGTATTCCAGTAAAACAACTTAATTGCACTTTTAAAGTTGCTAATCTGAATCAGTATCTCTGTGACACGTTCTCAAGCAAAAACGGTGATTATAGCTTTATTAGCTTTCTTTATCGTCCTATACGGTGATTAGAATGCTAAAAGACAAATGCTAAAATGTGTTCTTGATATTGTAGAATACACACATACCTGAACTGGATTTTTTGATGTTGTTGATGGCGTTATTAATAGCTTGGTTTATAGTTGCGTCATTGCTGGGAGGAAGAGATCCTGGACCTGCAAACCAAAAGTCAACTTATGTATGATAAATATAATTCGACAGAAAAGTCTAGTTTTATGCCAAATTCGGCCGTAAAGCTCATTTGCATGCTAAATTCGACCGTAAAGTCCATCCCATTTTCGTGCTAAATTCGACCGGCAAGCCTCATTTCCATGCCAAATTCTATCGAAAAGTCTAGTTTTCAGGCGTGTTAAATTAATATATGTTGTGTTTCTTTATTCACATTGCCATTGTTCTTGCATTAAAGTGCCTCTATGGCCTGTGGGATCTTTACATATTTAAATAACTTAGTTTAAAAGAAAATGTTTCCCGAATTTTTTTCTCAAAAATATTAAATCTCCGCCCATTAACAGCGCTTCAAAGTTGGTACCTCTATAACTGTGACCGTGCATTAGGGACATGGTGCGAGTTTACTGTGTAACGTCACGGTCGGAACCGAACTTCTGACTATTTAGTGTGTTTTTGGTATTGCAAATCTTTATTTAAGCAATGAAAACTTTAGCTATATTCATCGAGCAGACTCGGCGGAAGAAATTTTGGTGTTCCTACTGTGACGCAAATGTGACATAGACCTATCAATTAGAGTCCAGGCCCAAGAAAACGGTCTAACTTTCAAAATGGCGCGATTTGGGCTGATTTGGCCAACTACGGAGCGCTGTTAATGGGCGAGCATTTAATATTTTTGAGAAAAAATTTCGGGAAACATTTTCTTTTAACCTAAGTTATTTAAATATGTAAAGACCCCACAGGCCATAGAGGCAGTTTAAGGAGTCAGGTCTTAATTGGGACAGGAGTCCTGTTCCTTTCTTGTGTCACATCTGTTTTTCTTTGCATGCATGTTGTCGGTAAACTGATTGTATTTTATACGGTAATATCCATGTAACAACCATTCACTATATATGTAATATAATGTGACAAATTCATTAAACTAAACTAAAATAGGAGAGAGAAAGGACTGAGAAAGGAGATAAGAGGAATAGAGAGCAGAAGAAACCGAATGGTGAAATGGGGGGCAATACGGAGGGAAAAAAGTAAAGGGGGAGGAAGACAAGGCGGGGGAAGAGGGGGACAATAACAGAGATTCAATGCTTAATAAAAGACTAACCGCCAACAAAAGGTGCCGGTTGGGCTGGCTCAGTAATTGGTAATTTTCCTGGTAAAAGTGCGCCACTTATTGGATTAGCTAGAAACGAGAGATAAAAGTTTTCAGTTAGCCAGATATACACCGACGTCAATAATAACGATGACGACGAAGACGACAACCATCATGACGACAACAATAACAACAACCATATCATCACGACGACAACAATAACAACAACAACCATCATGACGACAACAATAACATTAATAACAATAACAACACAACACAACACAACACAACACAACACAACACAACACAACACAACACAACACAACACAACACAACACAACACAACACAACACAACACAACACAGCACAGCACAGCACAGCACAGCACAGCACAGCACAGCACAGCACAGCACAGCACAGCACAGCACAGCACAGCACAGCACAACACAACACAACACAACGCAACGCAACACAACACAACACCACCGCCACCACACCACCACACCACCACACCACCACACCACCACACCACCACACCACCAACAACACAACAACAACAACAACAACAACAACAACAACAACAACACCACACAACCACCACAGCACCAACCCACCATAAACCAACCAACCAACCAACCAACCAACTAACTAACTAACCGCCAACAACAACAACAACAACAACAACATAACCACCACCACCACCACCACCACCACCACAACTATGACCACCATGACGACGACCACGACGACAAAGATAAGAAAAGCACCAATGACATTGACAGCGATACTTATGAATATAGTAATAGCAATACCAATAACGACAATGGTATTAACAAATAAAAAAAATATACTCACATTCATAAACAGCGCCGGTTGAGGACACACCAAAAAGGATACCGTCAGCAATAGCAATACTCTGAAACTGCTTGCTCAGCGCAACTCGCATCCAGCTATCGCCTTGAAGTTTACTGGGAGAAATGCCTTGTCGAGCAAAAAGATAACCATTGCCATTGATTGCCCAGACGCTTCCATCGGCACCAGTTTTTATAGTTGTCATAGGCGCATCTTTAATCCATTCCCACTTCGTGTCACCGCTGCTAGACTGATCAAGGACTACTCGGAAAAACACGCGAGGACCTCGAACTCCCCAACATCCAAACCTGCCACAAGATAAGTGATTTAACTTGCCAACTTTCAAGTTCCAACCAAAACCTTTTGGATTTAGGGAATTCACGTTCCCTCGGCAGAGGATCTTTTGGTTTTTCGTAACGACACACACTTGTCCTTTGCCGGCAACGTCTATCTGAGTAACTGCGTCATTTTCGAATGGAATTTTCTCAATATCAGACCAGGCATTGCCCCTGGGTTCAGATGGTGTTACGCCTTCGCGGTACAGCACGGTACCCTTGAAGTCCACAGCCCACACACCTGATTCACCACAGCTAATAGATATGATCTTCCGCAAATCGGGCACATACTCGAACTTATCTTTTATCCGGCAGAAGACTTTGTCTTGGCCATCTATTCCCCAGACGATGTCTTTGGAAGATGCGTCGATATTTTTCAATGAACCAGCTAGTACTTTCCAATTGATAACTGATGGAACTGAGAAGGAGAGGAAGAACAGTAAGAATAAGAATGAGAAGGGGGAGGAGGAGAAGGATGAGAAGAAGGAGGAGGAAGAGAAGGAAAAGGAAAAGGAGAAGAAGAAGGAGAAGAAGGAGAAGGAGAAGGAGAAGGAGAAGGAGAAGGAGAAGGAGAAGGAGAAGGAGAAGGAGAAGG
>OZ036009.1:4873940-4978940 GCA_964035015.1 Corallium rubrum
CATTAAATAGATATTTCCTCGCTTTAATTCAACCTCCTTCGATGTCTGTTTCTCAACTTTCCTGCGAATACAAATAAAGTCTTTAATCGTAAATAAGAGTCTTTTATATGTTATACCCGTCTGTATTTAAAAGAGAATAGAAGTACTATATAAGCAGTTAAATCAAAGTCAAACCCCTAACCCACTAACCCCTAACAATCTTGTTAACACCAGGGAGTCTTTAGAGTTTAATTACTACTACTATTTTATTGAAACATCATCACCATCGTCACCACCATCACCACCACCATCACTATTATTACCATCACCATTACAATCACCATCACCACCACCACCATCATCACCACTATCACCATTACCATTACTATCACCATCAACACCACCACCATCATTACCATCATCATCACCATCATCACCATCATCACAACCATCACCATTACTATCACCGTCATCATCACCACAATTACCATCATCATCACCATAATCACCACCATCACCATCACCATCACCATCACCACCACCATCACTATTACCATTACCAGTACTATCACCATCACCCCCACAACCATCATCACCACTATCACCATTACCATTACTATCACCATCAACACCACCACCATCATTACCATCATCATCACCATCATCACAACCATCACCATTACTATCACTATCATCATCATCACCACAATTACCATCATCATCACCATAATCACCACCATCACCATTACTATCACCATCACCATCATCAGTGGCGGATTACCAATTTCGGGGCCTGTAGGCTAAATAAAATTCACGGGCCTTTATGACGATATTTTCCGGAATTTTTTTTGAATTTAGAGTCTCGGAAAATATTCGTATAACAACTAATCTTAATGAAAAATCCATTCTCCGGAAATAATTACGGACCTCTTGCAAGCCCGGGCCTGTATGCTTCAGCCTACTCAGCCTACTGGATAATCCGCCACTGACCATCATCACCACCATCACCACCATCATCACCACCACCATCACTATTACCATCACCATTACTATCACCATCACCACCATCACCATCATCACCACTATCACCATTACCATTACCATTACTATCACGATCAACAACACCACCATCATCATTACCATCATCATCGCCATCATCACCATCATCAAAACCATCACTATTACTATCACCATCACCATCACCATCACAATCACCATCATCATCATCATCATTATCATCATGAACCACATTATCATCATCATCATCATCATCAACTTTCTGTTTAATTCTAATATTTCATAACTGAACTCAAAAAGAGGCATAGTTTTATAAATAAAAACGCATTATAGCTGAAACTCTTACGACAACTTACTTATCCCATTGACGAAAACCTGTTGCCATGTGGTGCAACGACAGTATCAATTCTGGTGCACCATTTTCCTTCAATGAAATCCAAAGCTGACTGTCATCGTCGCTTGATATGTAAAAGATGTATTTTCCAGACTCCGGAGCCTACAAGAGATTTAAGAACAAGATGTTACTTAAAAAGTTGCATGCTTCTTAGAGGTCTTAGGCCACTGATGTCTATACAACTGGATGGGCCATTGGGCCAGATTTTGCCTGCCAGTTGTATGATGACGTGACCACTACCCAAGATGGCTGCCACTGCAGTTCATAAGCTTTCGTAGATTAAAAACAGACAAAAAGAGTCATTTTAAGAAAATTTAAACGAATGTAATGACACAAGAAGTACTTAATAAGGTTTAAGACGCTAATTTCTTGTATTTGTTTCTGTTACTGAGCTGTAAAACCTTTACATTTCGTTGTTTTTCTTCAGTGCCGACAAGGAAGAAAGTTCAACCCGCCACAGCGGGGTATAACCTCGAATACCCCGCTGTGGCGGGGTATTCGAGTCGAATACCCCGCTGTGGCCGAGTTATTCGAGTTCGTGTACCACGCGTGAATGTCACGCACGAATCACGAAGCTGTCAACAATGGCGGAGTTTGGCGAGACAAGAAAACGTTTCGCCTGAACATTCAGATGTTGACAAGAAGATTGTCAGGTTACAAGAAAATAAGGATTCAGGGAATACAAAGAAAGCAACAAACAATGCATCCAGAAGCCTTGAGACGACAACAGAATGGAAACAGACAATGAAAAGCGTACAAAAGTTAAGCTAAGCGAAGTTTATTACCGGAGAACCCGGCGAAAAACCCTCGGAGCACAGGAGAGACCAACTAAACTCTACTCACATGAGTCCAAAGCTCGAGAACGGGGCTGCTCCCAGACGGTCACCCATCCAAGTACTAACCTCGTTCAACTGGGCTTAACTATTGGTGAGAGGCAGCGCCCTAACAGCACACGCCATCCATGCTCCCGGATAGAAAGAGTTATTGTAATGCTATGTAGCGTTGGCAGTCATATTAGCAGCCAAGAAAACGAAGAAATGTCAAAATGGCGTTTTCATAACTCATTTCATTTTTCTCTTTTTAATCAAATACTACTATAAATAAATGAATATTAGATAAAATTTAAGAAATGGTTCATGGTTTGGCGTGCTCCATCGAGTTACGGATGCACGCAGGAAGTTGGGAGAGCACTCAAAATCTAGAGTTATTTTCGGCTATCGTCTCGACCAACTTTTACGCTTTTTCGATGCTCTCCCGGCCAAGTGCATCAACCATGAACCACTTCTTTTACAACAGAGAATGCTGAGAATCAGACACAAAACAACGGAAATCAATATTCACTTGAAATTGCCGTGTTCCATCGAGTTATGGAGCAGGCACGATAGCCAATCAGGAACGCCGTTATATTACATCTATGTTATAATGGACTTATTAACCGAGTGCGAGGTCTGTACGGGAAAGTATTTGCCCGAGGTTTTCGTACAGACCGAGCGACGAAGGAGCGAGGTTTGTGCGATAAAACCGAGGACAAATACTTTCCAGTACAGACCGAGCAAACGAGGTTAATAAGGAATTTATTATATGGCTATTGGTTCATTTTATTTTTAAGCTTCGAGCGTTGTTTTCGTCTTCGGGGCATGCTGTTTACCTTACCTGTTGAATTTTTCGTGCCGCTTCTTGGCCTTCATATTTACATCAGTTCGGCTTTTATTTGTCGTGTTTTTAGATAAACAGCTTTAAAGAAAACCAGCAGTGATGTTCCAACACATTTTATTGTTCAGAATATTTGATTAAAGATACCTATTTCTCTTTTATTTGTATTCAAATCAACTCAGAAATGTTCCCGCCAAAACTTACAGGGCCGAGAAAAAAGCGTATTGACCGGTCGGTCAATATCGTAAAATCCCGACCTCTCGGGAACCAATCAGCTTGCTTCGTTTTGCGTACGGACCGGAAATCAAACCCAGCCATATAATAAAAGACAATTACAGATGGCCTTTAAAACATACCAAGAAGTAGGTTTGCATTCTTGCACCGTAATATTCTCGGTAGTTTTTCTTGGTCTCAAATGTCGGCATTTTCATTGTTTCATCTGGCTTGCCAGGGTATTTCGCATCAGCAGTGAGTTTGTCCACTTCCAATCCACGAATTTCGTTAAAATATTCGACAAAGACTCCGTGTTCCGCTAAATAACACAAATTCAAGTTGACTGGTGTACACGTACAAGTTTGGCGTAATGTAATGGTAATGTAATGTAATGTAATGCAATGCAATGCAATGCAATGCAATGCAATGCAATGCAATGCAATGCAATGCAATGCAATGCAATGCAATGCCATGCCATGCCATGCAATGCAATGCAATGCAATGCAATGCAATGCAATGCAATGCAATGCAATGCAATGCAATGCCATGCCATGCGATGTAAGGTAACGTAACGTAACGCAACGCAACGCAACGCAACGCAACGCAACGCAACGCAACGCAACGCAACGCAACGCAACGCAACGCAACGCAACGTAACGTAACGTAGCGTAGCGTAACGTAACGTAACGTAACGTAACGTAATGTAACGTAATGTAATGTAATGTCCAAGGGGATAAAGTTGTCCCCCCACAATAAGTGAAAGGGTTAACCATCAGTATGTTTAATCCTTTGAAGCATGACTTTCCAAGACCTTTGACGAGCAAGATCGTCTGGCGTTAGCCAAAGATATACTGCATAAGAGTAACATATAGTACCTTTTTTAGCCTCCACTAATTTGATGGCATCCTCTTGCGCACTGGAAGCTGTTGTTTTTAAAAAAGAATTTCTATTAGTACAAAAAATAACACTCAGTAATAGCCATGCATATATGATATATCGCACACATTACCGTAGCTCATCGGGGGGAATCTAATCCAAACAGATGTGTTTTAAGCATAAAGATTTTTGATTTTTGATACTGCAAATACTTTTTAACTAGCATGCATGTCCGTAACCTATATCAAGGGAACGCAGGTCTGAAACACCATCTGAACGTTATTTTAGCTTGACTCGCTTAATTTTCTGATCATTCAATAACAGTTTTGTAATGATCGGTCTTTACCGGTTTGTAAAGACCGCTCAGAAACCAATCAGATTGAAGGAAAGTCGCGTTAAGACCGCTCACGTGACAGCTTAGTTGTAAACGAATTTCCCGTAATGACTGTCTCGGTTAATAAGAAGATTTTATCTAAAGTACATTATTTTTCACATGCCTCGGTTTCCTTTGTTCTTTTAGGGGAATATATTCAATAGCCCCTGGCAAAACAACAGATTAATATTCCCCTCTAATATTCCCCTCTAAGGCTCTAATATTCCCCTCTACCATTCCTCGCTATAAATGTTCTCCTCTAATCTTCCCGTCTAATATCCCAGCACCACTCCTTATCTTATGAAATCCTGCCAACCTCGCCATGTGAAAAATAAGTACGCTATTTTGAGGCTTCTCGGGGATATGTGTTTATTCACTTCGGGTAAATAATCACATATCCCCTCGTGGCCTCAAAATAACCCATATTTATAGTTTAGCTATGTCTAAAAAGTGGCTCATACCTTTTGCGAAAACGTCAGCGAGTAGCTTTCTGGTATAATAGTTTATATCCTTCTTGTAAGTGTCATAGGCCGTTAGCTCTTTTACCAACGATTTCGGAGTATAGCAACGCCACCTGAACTTTTTGATATTCTTACCCCGATCGTAAAGAGCGATCAGGTTGTTTTCCGAACCTTGAATTTCTTTGTTACACCATTTATTTAAAGACAGTTGAATGTCATTGCTCACAACAAATAAAGCTGCAAGAAAAAGAGTGCGGTGTGTCAGATATTTATAAATTAGCAGTATAGATTCGGCTGTATACTGTATAGCTATGTCTTACGTTCACTCAAAGTAATAGCAAGTGTAGCTGCTCCCACAGATCCTTTTCCATCGTCAAGCCATTTTTCAACTTTAAACATGTAGCTTTTTCCGGTTTTCACGTCTTTTACTGATATCTGCAATATAGGATCAATTAACATTAGTCTGAAACCAATTGGATGATGATGATGATGATGATGATGATGATGATGATGATGATGATGATGATGATGATGATGATGGTGATGGTGATGGTGATGATGATGGTGATGGTGATGGTGATGGTGATGGTGATGATGATAATGATGATGATAATGATGATGATGATGATGATAATGATAATGGTGATCATGATCATGATAATGGTGATGATGATGATGATGATGATAATCGTGATCATGATAATGGTGATGATGATGATCATGATCATGGCGACGATGACGATGACGATGACGATGACGATGACGATGACGATGACGATGACGATGACGATGACGATGACGATGACGATGACGATGACGATGACGATGATAATCTAACCCAACCCAACCCTGCATTGATAATGTTCCTCGACTACTCTCTTTATTTTTCGCTCTGTCTCATTTTATCATTCCTTATCTCATCTCAACCTCACATTCTATCATGCTTATCTTACCGCTTCTAAATACCAGCTAGGGTTTTCTCCAGAGTTATCCTGCCGTACACGCATAGAACGAATGTCTCCAATTTCACCAGCGCGGATCAAAAACGCATCAGTTCTAGAAAGACAAATATTCATTTTTGTTGATAACTCTGAAAATTCATCATGTCAATTTATATGTATCTGCTCTAAGAATTCGCTAAACTAGGAAATTAAACGGCTTTTACTGTAGTTTGGCACGCACGGAGTCGCACTGTTGAACGACTTAAACGGGTGGAGCGTGTGATTAGTTCCCACAATGTTGTGGGTTCAACCTGGGGGGTTACTCCACTGATCTCTAATACAACTGGATGGGCCATTGGGCCGGATTTTGCGTACCAGTTGTATGATGACGTGACCAGTACTCAAGATGGCTGCCACTGAAGTTCATAGCTTTCGTAGATTGAAAACAGAAAAAAAGAGTTATTTTAAGAAAATTTAAACGAATGTAAGGACACAAGAAGTACTTATTAAGAAGGTTTCTTGCATTTGTTTCTGTTACTGAGCTATAAAACCTTTAAATTTCGTTGTTTTTCTTCAGTGCCGACAACGAAGAAACTTCACGATAATATAAACTGAAAAACAGACTATGAAATCTGCGAAGAATTAAATTCCAAGTCTTAAATTGTACATTTTATAGTAATCTTAATGCCTTAACAATATTTCGTGTTGTGTAGCCTACTTGCCATCTTTTGACTGTATTTGTTGTTAAACAGTGAAAACTAAACGAACCAGCATCTGTTGTTTGCTTTACGGCTTTTCCGACTCCTCTGGCACACAGTACTTAACATTGCCTCCCCCGGATAATCTGATCGTGTTGACGTCAAGATTGCTTATGCTAGTCAACTTTGGGATTGGGAACAAGTTCTAAGGCCGCAATGCGTCATATGCCGTTCCACTACGTAAGATGGCGGCGACTGGCACGAAATGTTTGACTGCTGGCCATAGGGAATGGCCTATCCACTTTATTTAGAGATCAGCGGGTTACTCTCGTATATAAAAGATACGGTTCGAGTTTCGGAGTCTGGGATAATGTATACAAAGTATCCATTTTGGTCTGGAATTGGGTGACTATTTTGGTCCTAAATCGAAATCGAGATATGGTTTGGATTCCGATCACGCTCGCGCTGATCCATGTCAGGACAAACCATATAGATCATACAAATACTAGAGGGGGCATCCTATCTTAATTTCAGTCAACCGCGGGTAACCAATTGAACGCCGCCATCTTTGATTTTTTTGGAGGCAAACATCAGGCGCGTTGGTTGGCAAAGGACTGGATTTAGTACATTTGCCAACCAATTGACTGAAATATCATAGGTAATGACGGCTGCCATGTGGTTACCAAATTTTCCCGCCAGTGCCCCAGACTACGACTTTTTTTAAATCCATGTGTTGTTCAGCGGAGACTAATAAATAACTGCATCAACTCGGACGTTTCATTAATATGAATTTCATTTCATTCATATTCAATCTTTTAATATCAATTATCATGTCAATGTCATTATCCTGTCCTGTCATGTCTAGTCCAACTTAATCTTCGATAGATCTATGTATATATCATTACTTTTTATTTTACTTTAATTTTACGGTGAGCACCTCGCATGGGACTTTTCTCGTTCGTGCTCGCCGAATTTGGACTTGTAATTTTATATTTTTTTTCTCTCTCTCTCTTGGTCCAAATAAAAGTTGAAGAACCCAATGTGTTCGATTATGTAAACATTACACGGTTCTTTTACTTCTAACGGACCTAGTTAATTAAAATGCATACTAGCTTATTGTAATAGCAAATCTACACCTAATCTAAAATAAACTGTAACAATGCAAGAAAAAGTTGTGTTCACTCTTAAAAAGTGCGCAACACACCGGTGCTGGAATAGGGTGTTGATTTCGTTTTAGTTTAGGTTTGGAATAGGGTATGGAAAATCGCCTTTTTAGGTCAAGGATGGCATCAAGATTTTGAGGTCACGGCCGGGCAACACCCCTATCCAAAAATTAGCAGAGTATACCCCCGGGGGTTCAATTGTATTGTATATCTTACCCTCCTCTCTCTAACAAAGGATTTCCAACTTTGGATAATTCTATATCCCTAGAATCACCATTCAGTCCAGTAAATTTGACGTAAACTTTCGCCTTTGTACCAGCCTTATCAAGGACTCCAGTATAAGTGGTAACAATATATTCCCCTTCTGTTTTCAACAAGAAAAAACAAACAATACTTGAGTATATATCATACTTTATATATTGTGTAAATATATGTTCATTTACACATTTTTTTCAGACAATTCTTCAACGAGTTGAAATATGGTATAGTGGCTTGTTTACATGATCCCGGTGTACCGGTACGTCCCGGTGTACCAGGATCTCGGCTTGTAGATAATTTACTGTTATTTTCGCGGTTGCGTTTATATGAAGACCGGTTGAAGCAACCGCGATCTCGGTACACCGGGACAGATTTTTTCCCATATAAACGCGACATCCCAGTACACAGGGATGAAGTTTACTGAACTACAATGCTTGTAACTTTGAATATTAAGGTCAGAATTTCGTCCAAACGGTCAGGTCTAAAGACAAAACACTGAATAATAGTGAAATAACTTCTAACATAGTAGAATTAGGGTGAGTTTTTGCTTTTTTGTCCATTTCCTTAAATTCCCGCGCTTTTTGACCCGCGATGAAATACATCCCGGTCAACCGGGACGAGCAATTTGTTTACTCCATATAAACACGGGATGAAATTCATCCTGGGTAACCGGGACATCCCGGTACACCGGGATCGTATAAACAGGCCCTTACAATACTCTTCTTTTCTGGCCCAACGATGGAATCGCCCTGTCAATATAACTGTCGTTAATATCTATCTAAGTAGCCAATAAACTGATTAATGAGTTCCGAAAAAATCGATTTCACACCATATCGTTATTTTTGACTTGATTTTGGACGATTTCACATCTCGTTAATTTTGACGATTTGACATCATATCCTTAATTTTGACTTGATTTTGGACGATTTGACGTCATGTTGCCAATTTTGACAATTTGACATCATATCGCTAATTTTGACTTGATTTTGGACAATTTAACATCATGTCAGACGTTTGTTGGACGTTCGTCAAGCTCAGTTACTCAGAAAAGATTTCTGAGCCCCAGACAGGGTTCGAACCAGCAACCTTCTAATGACCGGTTAGACGCTCTAACCATTGAGCAACTAAGGCTCAGATGGAGAGCTAAGGGTAGCGTTTTGCATATGAGGTGTAGTTAAAGTGATATGATAAGTTGTACGTATACATGTAGTGCATGTGGTACGTTTGCGAGCCAATTAATACCAGTCAATCTACTTGATTGACTGCCCGGTTTTTATCAGTATAAATTAAAGATTTAATAATACGTACAACGTATCTTAACGTCATATCGTTAATTATAACGATTCGACGTCGTATCATTAATTTTGAGTTGACCTGACTGTGATCTGAACGATGTGAAGTTATATAGCAACAAACCTGCCGCGGACGGTCCAAACGGAACTAGAGCACTAGCCATTGCTGGTCCTTGGCCTCTAATCTTCTGATCCTAGTGTAAGAAAACATACAATTAAATGACATACGACGCAAACGGAATGCTTTACAAAATATGAAACAATAATAAATTTTTCGGTTGGACGCTTCTAAAAGAAGCTCAGATGAAGAGCATACAGATGTTTGTCCGCATCTCAATAGCTGCGATGCTTTAGAAATAATTGGTAAAAGAACATGTGTGCAGTTTTCTTTGGAGTTATTTTGCTTACTTGAACTATCCATTTCGGTTTTTCAATGCCTTTGTAACCAATCAAAGCAAAGGTTGAACGATACCCGTTGTTTATCGGGTCTTTAGCACCAATTTCCTTGAGTTTCTCCACCGCGTCATTCACATATCTGGATCCTTCGTCTTGAATGGAAACTATAACCATACGTCTAAACGAAATGAAGTGAAGTGAAGTGAAGTAAAGTAAAGTAAAGTGAAGTGAAGTGAAGTGAAGTGAAGTGAAGTGAAGTGAGGTGAGGTGAGGTGAGGTGAGGTGAGGTGAGGTGAGGTGAGGTGAGGTGAGGTGAGGTGAGGTGAGGTGAGGTGAGGTGAGGTGAGGTGAGGTGAGGTGAGGTGAGGTGAGGTGAGGTGAGGTGAGGTGAAGTGAAGTGAAGTGAAGTGAAGTGAAGTGAAGTGAAGTGAAGTGAAGTGAAGTGAAGTGAGGTGAGGTGAGGTGAGGTGAGGTGAGGAGGTGAGGTGGAGTGAAGTGAGGTGAGGTAAATGCCTACCCGTTTGGAATTCCTGTAATATAATCACGCATCTTAATACCAGCTTGTCTGTCACCGTGAGTGTCATAAGCTACTCCAGGTTGCATTTCACCTAAAACAACGTGGAGAAAAAAGATATGTTAAATGAACTAACAGCTAACCAGTTCTATTCTAGTAATCACTACAGAAAACATCTATCCCGTTTTGATGTTTTATTAATCAATATTTAACAGTATATTTACAAATATTGATTACCTAAACATTCTCTTCTTCTAAATTTCCTTATGAAGAATTAATAAATTTGATAAAATAGTATTTAAGGTGTTTTTACTTTGAAGCTTACTCGCAATAGCAGACCCTTCCTCACAAACAGGTGGCACCCGCAGCTCTTTTTCAACTCTGCTACGCCATATACTCTATAGATATTACATTTCGATCTGGGGTTTTTCTTGTTGTTCTTCTTTAAACACCCTCCCTCCCTCAACCTCCCAGCCTCAGCATCCCTCCTTCGCCTCACCCCTCCCTTCGCCCTCTTTCCTCACGCTCTCTCTCATTTACCCACTCACTCACCCACCCATCAACCTCCCTCCCTTCAACCCACTTTCTATCGCTCTCACTCACTCGGTCTCTCTCCCCCCCCTATCTTCATCAACCTTCCTCCATCCCCCCCCCCTCTCTCTCGCTCTCCCGCTCCCGCTCTCGTTCCCACTCCCACTCCCGCTCGCTCTCTCTCTCGCGCGCTCTCTCTCTCTCTCTCTCTCTCTCTCTCTCTCTCTCTCTCTCTCTCTCTCTCTCTCTCTCTCTCTCTCTCTCTCTCTCTCTCTCTCTCTCTCTCTCTCTCCCTCCCTCCCTACCCCCCTCCCACGTTTTTCTATCTAATAGTCCTAATACTGTTAATTGATCGACATAAATAACCGACTGACCATTAACGTTAGATGCAAAATTCTGAATACAAAGTTGCTGAAGGCCTCACACTTACCAGTAGCGGCGTTGATTACGACAAAATTATGACCGCGTTTCTGAGGAGCTTTTTGCTGGCCGTCGACATATATGAAAGCCAAGCCACAACCTCTGCTTCTGAACTTGTCCTCGCAGGCCTCACTGACAACTTCAACATTAGGAAATTCTGAAGTAAAATCATTATAGATTATATCAGTCAGATTGGACGACTTTATTTATGTAGGGTAACATATTACAGTGTCTATGGATACTGGTAGTAACCCAATGGACTTCAACTTCAACCCTTGATGATAAATAAAACTAGTTCGTAGAACTAATAATCGGAAAAACAATGGTTTTGATTTTGCAGAGGAAAACCAGAAAACCCGAAAAAACAACAACCTCGAAGCGCAGGAGAGGACCAATTAAAGTGCTTATGCAGTAAAAAAGTAACTTCAAAGTAAACTCTCTTACTTGAAAGAACTACAGAAAGTATAAAGATTGGCGTTTACAACTCTTCCAAATCTCATGTAGTTAATGAGATATTAAAGTGCTTATATCACTTGTGGGGTTTTAACATATTTGAATAGAGCAAAAAAAGTTAGTTAATAAGTTATTTTGCCGTTTTTGATTTACTTTAATAGTTTCTGAGATATAAGCCTTTAAACATGCCAATTTCGGCTTTTTGCCAACAATTTCCGTCGTTCATTTTTAAGCACGGGGGCCTGGGACTCAGGAACCTAAGCCGACCGTTTTCTTAGTTGGAACTCTCGTGCGTACTGGAGAACGGGTGTGAGCTCGACATTTCGATTTTTCAGTTAAATATATGTGTTTTTGTGAATCAATAAGCCGAAACGTAGTTGTTTTTGAGTCCCAGACCCCCAAGGTGTTAAAATGAACGACGGAAATTCTTGAGAATTGGCATGTTCAGAAGCCAATATGTCAGGAACTATTTGACTAAATCAAAAACGGCAAAATAACTTATTAACTGATTTTTCTGCTCTATTTAAATATGTTAAAATCACACAAGTGACATAAGCACTTTAAGATTTGTTTGATATGCAAATGATCCTCACTTTGACGTCACACTGCATAATGACTTACTAAAAAAGCCTGTATATCTTTGAGTTTTTAAAATCATGGCACTCCAATCGTAAGCTAACGTTTTAGTATCATTGGGTCCAGTGGCGTAACGGAGGAAGACGGGGCCCTTGGGTATATTTGGTGTGGGGGGCCCTGTTGGCATGATTTGACTGACATGGTTTGAAAGCTGTATTACTTGATACATGTGTTTTTAGATGAAGAGAAGATTTATTACTTATATAGTCTTTTTACTTTATATAATATATATATATATATATATATATATATATATATATATATATATATATATATATATATATATATTTATACTCTATTACATCGAGTATAAAGCACTTTATAGCTAAACTGCATTAATACACAATAAGAACAGGAACAACAGACTAGGAAGCGGGCATCTCATTTATTCATGTATCACCATGGCACAACCAATCACACTTACAAAAGCTAGAACTTCGATTAAGAGAGATGCCTTCGAATGGCATTATCTGCTATTAGCACACCTTAAATACTCTACACAAGCTATACCCACGGGACGGGTATGACGTAACTGCATACATTCCGTAACGCTACAAAGTACATATATATATACATATATATATATATATATATATATATATATATATATATATATCAAGAAACCAAATTAAACTATTTCGTTTTACATTCATCAATTGAAAGGTAGAGAACTTCATGTAATAAGAAGCCAACAGGCTCGCACCCACAAATTTTTTAGCTCTCAATAAATTTAATCTTGCTGTTAAATGTTATCCTGCATTTTTTATGTTTAGTTGTTATAATACCGTATTCCAATTTTGGCTGCGGCAGGGCTGCGGCGGGCCCCTTGGGGCCTCCAACTGTCGGGGACCCTTAGTTCTCGCCCTAACCCTACCTAATGAGCGTTACGCCACTGATTGGGTCTCGCACACACATGCACAGTTTCGCAATTTCGTTACATTATCCATATAGAAAGACTTTTTAGTAAATCATTATGCAGTGTGACGTCAAAGTGAGGATCATTTACATATCAAGCGACAAGTAGCACGTAGAGAATTTACATAACAAAAAGTAAAGTTTAAAAGTACAAAACCTCGAAAAGGAACATCGACGCTAACTTTACTCGGTCCCTTGTAACGGCGTCTTTGCATCTAGAATAAACGTAATTTACAATAACGTTATTAATTTCTTTAAAAAAATACAAAAATGTTTCTTGATATAAACATGAAACATTGACCTATATATGCCCTGATGAAACACTCAAACACCGTTGTTGATATATTACACAACTAGATTACGGTCCGCCTACTGATCACGGGCAGACCATCACCAGAAATTTGGGTCATTTGTGCCGCCGCTCTCGGTAGCGGCTATTCGTCTAATACTATAATTCTGTATTCTAAGCGTCTTCTAAGTATAGGTTATTTTGAGGCCACGAGGGGATATGTGATTTATTCATCGAGGGCGAACCCCGAGGATATTAGACGGGACGATTAGAGGAGAATACTATAGCGAGGAATGGTAGAGGGGAATATTAGAGCCTTAGAGGGGAATATTAGAGGGGAATATTAATCTATTGTTTTGTCAGGGGCTATTGAATATATTCCCCTAAAAGAACAAAGGAAACCGAGGCATGTGAAAAATAAGGCGTGTGATTCTATTGTAGTCTAGTGTTTCTCGTTATTCAGGTCATTGAATTCTTTAGAATTTGCCTAAATCTTCCATGTATGTGTATATAAACCACCTGTGAACGACCACAAGAACTGTGAAATCAAGCAAGTTCAAACGCTTTTGGAAGTACTATGCTAGGGACAAATGAGGATCTTGATATGCTCTCGAAGTAGACTGACTCATGCCGAATGCCCCGTGAGTCGGGCACTTCGCATCGCCCGTAATGTTGTCGGTCAATTTGACCAATTTCTACCACCTGTTTACAAAGATTACTATAATGGCTAACACTATGGATAGTGGCGCTTTCAGTGCAAAAATAAGACGACCTAGGGAAGTACTTTGTCGTCGAAGTAAGCAAACGCTTTATCACATTCGTGACCATTGATTAACCTTATTTTCCCAACCACGCATAAATCAAGTTAATTGCCTGGGGCTAATATATATTAGTCATAGGATCATGCAACCTCGTACCCATGCACTAATGATTGACCTTAGCACATGGTGCTGTCCACTAATCTTCTAGTGACACTGAGCATGCGCAGTTCCCTTGTTGTTAACCTTAGTTCACGATCACCTCGGTTTTCTTTGATGTACCGCGGTTGTTTATTTCTAATAGTTTCTAATGGCTATAGAGCCAGTGCAGCACACGCTTTATAGGAGAATAGCTAAGTCGGGATAATTGAGTTCCCAAGTTACAAAATCTCAAAGTTTTCGCATTGGCAGTTCGTTTTTAGAAAAATTAAAAATTGGACGTAGGCAGATGGATCATTGATGCTAAAATCCATTGTTCCTGTGGATATAGTTGTGCATTTGCGTATGTCATAAGGCTACTTTCCTTTATTTTCTTATATAATTGCTGCCTTATTTTACGTGCATTTTACAATAGTATACATTGTATGTACCAATGTTATCAATCTTCCTAATATCAGCTTTAAAGTGCTTAAATCACTTTGGGGTTTTAACGTATTTAAATAGAGCGGAAAAAATCAGTTAATAAGTTATTTTGTCGTTTTTGATTTAGTCAAATAGTTCCTGACATATTGGCTTTTGAACATGCCAATTCTCAAAAATTTCCGTCGTTCATTTTAACACCCTGAGGGCCTGGGACTCAGGAACGAGTCAATCCAAAACAACTACGTTTCGGCTTATTGATTCACAAAAACACATATATTTGACTGAAAAATCGAAATGTCGAGCTCACACCCGTTTTCCAGTACGCACGAGAGTTCCAACTAAGAAGACGGTCGACTTAGGTTCCTGAGTCCCAGGTCCCCGTGCTTAAGAATTAACGACGGAAATTTTTGGCGAAAAGCCGAAATTGGCATGTTTAAAGGCTTATATCTCAGAAACTATTTCAGTAAATCAAAAACGGCAAAATAACTTATTAACTAACTTTTTTTGCTCTATCCAAATACGTTAAAGTGGCTATGAAGTGAAAAATACGCTGGAATTTTTGTTGTTTTATTTTACAGAGGAGCATGACAGGAGCACTCACTGCAAATTTCAAGAGAATCTAATGCGTAGTTTTCGCGCTATCAACTTTCAAAATTTGCCGTGGATAATTTGTTTTGGCGAAATTTGGGCTTCTTGGTAACAATGCCTTATAACGTACGCAGATGGATCATTAATAGTGAAATCTATTGTTCTTATGCATAGTTGTCCATCTGCGTACGTCAAAAGAGTAATTTAAACGTTTCTCTCTGACGAAGGGCCTTCGCTCGAAACGTTAGACTCCTACGTTCTCTGTTTCGGCAGTATATCTAACCTTGCTATATTTCGATTGTTGTTTCTACACTGCCTACGCAGCACGCTACTTTTATGAAACTGAGAGTTAGCCTGCTTGCAGCCCGAAATTTCTAAACACCGGAAATTACGACAGTTAATAGCCCGATTTTTGGGGCGTCCTGACGGACGGCGTAGATGATGAGATGAGATGATAATAGCTCGAAAACTGATTCGCCGATGGCTGATTCGAAAACCTTGGGTTCGATTCCGGGTTGGGGCAGTCAGATTTAATTTTTCATATTAAAAAAAGTTCTATTTTTAAAGGGCTTATGCAGTGAAAAATAAGTTGGGGCGAGACTCTCTTATTTAAAAGAACTTTTGAAGTTATAAAGATTGACGTTTGCAGCTCTTCCATATCTCACTGCGTTCTGTACATATCGATATTTGCGTAATATATGTAAATAACATCACTTAGACGTCACACTGTATAATGACTTGTTGGAAAATTAGGTCTATTCTTGCAATAATTCAAGTAAATCACTTGAAACTTTTCATATATAGTGTCCTGCGATACACAGAAGCACATGCACAGATGAATGTGATTTTGTTAAATAGTCTCAAATTGATACTTCAAGATTTCCCAACAGGTCATTATACAATGTGACGTCTATGTGATGTTATGTAATAGATAAATCCCGAGAACGAGGGATTTATCTGACTTAATTTATTATTGAGGAGGTTTTCCAACAAAGTTTTATCCTTTTTTTCCACCTTGGACAAAGATTTTCCTTGTTTTCCCCTTCATTTCGTTTCTAATTATTATCCAAGGGCTTTATGCGATATAAAGCCCTCGAAAGAACAAAGAAAACCGACTCAATAATAAATTAATTACATATAAAACAAATCTCACTATCTCAAGAACGAAGTGAGATATGAAAGAGCTGCAAACGTCAATTTTTGTAACTTATTTTATCCCCCAAACTTATTTTTCGCTGCATAAACTCTTTAAAGTAATTTTAATATCAAATCTGCATTGTACCTGTTTAACCCACAACGGCCTTCCAGGTCCAGTGTAACCAACCAAGGCGTACGACGAACGGAAATCCTTCTTGATAGGATTATCCGCCCCGATTTTATTAAAGACATTGTAGTCGATGTGGTTCATTCTCTTTGAGGCCTCATCTTGTACAGCAACAAGGACGACCTTTCTGCAAGGTAAGGAAGAGTCAGATAATGAGTAAAAACCAAAATAGTAGTCAGAATACAGTCAAACCTGTATTAAGCGGCCCTCCATTAAGTGGACACCCTGTACTAAGCGGACAGTTCCCAAAGTCCCGAATTAAATCATCCCTGTATTAAGCGGACAGTGTTTTCTTTTATTCATTTATTTCAACCTCGTCCTCAGGGCATTTTGCCTCCACATTGGGAGTCGGCGAAAATGCCCTGGCATCGGCTGGTCACGTGACACCCAGAATGTTGGGGTGTTTTGGCAAGAAAATTTATGCGGTCTTTGTGTTTCGTTTTTGTATAATACGTATACATGAATAATAAATAATAAATATTTAACGCTCTGCCGAATCACTCAAGTGAACCTTTATCATAAATGCAACTGGCTAGCATTATTCATCATGATACTCCCCACGATTATCCAGGATACATTTAAATGTCGGGAAGAAACATATATCTAATGTTGTTCTTGACTTTAACCAAAGCTGTCGTTACAATTCTTTGGATGAACTTCGCAGAGTGGATTTATTGCAATTCATATTTTGATGAATAAATTACACTGTGTCTGAATTAATCAAGTTTTTAAACCGGCCAATCCGATTATAGAACCGACCAGCCGATGCCAGGGCCATTTTCGCCGACCTCCCAACGTGGAGGCAAAATGCCCTGGGGACGAGGTTGCATTTACTTAACATATGTTTCTCCTTAAGATGGTAGATATTAGATTAGCGTCTTTCTTGTTTTCAATGTCTAACGACGGAAATCAATAACTGTATGACAATAATCAGTACATAGTTTCTTGCATATTTTTTTAAACTGCGTTTGGTTCGAGTTAATGTTATTGTTTATTGGAGACTTGGGACTCCAACGTCAAAGTTCTCAGTATCTAAATTTATTCCTCAACCAGTCGCAAGAGAAGCGGTCTCCTCGAAATTCATACACTCAAGGAATTTCCAAGCCATATCCAGCGTCTCTGTTAATCCTTTTCCTCTTGATGATAACTTCCCCAATGTTTGTAACCGTATCTGGCATCCGGGGGGGGGGGGGGGGGTACGGGATACGAGAACCTCTATTGAGCGGACACCTCTATACATGGTTCGCGAATCTCGATTGCTCATCAGAATGACGCGTTCTGAGTGGGGATAAAACTTAATTAACTTTATCACATAAGGCTAAAGCTGCAGTTTTCATTTGCATTTCTGAACTCATTGTACTGAATTCCTCAGCCTAATGTTATAAATTGAAATAAGTTTTATCCCGACTCAGAACGCGTCATTCTGATGCGCAGTCGAGATTCGCGATCCATGTACTAAGCGGACGGACACCCTCGGGGAATTGGTTAGTAAGAAATTACTAACCAAGAAGGAGGTAACGAGGGAGTTCCATATGGAGGCTCCGTCGAATATAAGATTCTTTTTCATACTATTTGTGCATGGTTGTGGCAAACAAACTGGAGTAGAGCTGTCGCGAAGATTGTGATTCAAAACTTCTTTTTTGAAAGTAAAGAGGTCACTGAGACACTTTGGCCCCATGTCGTTTAATATTTTGAACATTATTTTAGCTTTAGCTTTTTTTCTCTGTTCTTTAAGTGGTTCCCATCCTAATGCATCTAAATCGTTTATTATATTGCAATATCTTTTCAAATTCAAGTTTTTCGATACTTATTCTATCAAAATTAGTGTGAAAACCTCAGAAATTTAAGAAATAAAAAATTAAAGTGCCTATGAAGCGAGAATTATTATTGTCTTAAATGAAAGAACTCTTAAAACTACAACGTAACATCTTTTGCAGATCTTCGTTTCCGTGCTTCGTTGTTGAGATATTTCAGTTTCTTTGATATGCAAATTAAACACTTTGACATCACACGTGTATAATGAGTTATCGGAGAAAGTTCTATATCTTGCTATTATCAAACGAAATCACTTCGAAGGCGATCCTGTTCGTCTATTTCGCATACAGCATTAGACATACAGATTTTTAATTGATTTCGTTTGATAATAGCAAAGATACCGAACCTTCTCTGATAATTCATTATACACGTGTGACGTCAAAGTGTTTAATTTGCATATCAACAACGAGGCACGGAAACGAAGATCTGCAAAAGACGTTACTTTGTCGTTTTGAGAGTTCTTTCAAGTAAGACAATAATAATTTTCGCTTCATAGGCACTTTAACATCCAGGACAGCAGACCGAATACAGGAGAAGACGGACCGTGGTCTGGATACGCATTTTTGCGAATTTTTGGCTGGTTCAGATGGAAATAAATTAATGGATTGTTAACCCATTTATGAGTAGGCTATTGTCACTTTTCACGAGGGTTCTCGCTTTGTAGAGTAAGATCTTCTGGCGTTAGATAGAGTAAAATAACAGAGGCCGCTTTGGGTTGGCTCGCTCAGGCAAAAATAGATTAACTTTGGAGTCTTTAGTCGTTCATCTATTAGCGTAGACTTTCTCAAAGTCTTTTTCAAACATTTTTGACTTTTAGGTTCCTCGTTGAAAAGGACTTTTCCCACCTGCTGCGCGCCAAAATTCACCGGTGAATTTTTCGACCGGTGACGTAATTCGATAGATAGATAGATAGTTTAATAATTCACACATTTACAGTAGAAATTACTGAATTACATGGTGATTACAAAATTTTGCAGATCATAATAGTTATGTATAAAAATTACAGAATTATTAAAATAGAATAAAGTGTAGTTACATTAATTGCTAATATTAAGACTACTTGCTACTAAAAATGAGTTCTTGAAACGAACTGTGTTACAATTAGGAATATGAATCTTCTTTATATTTCTCAAATTGTAATTAAGAGACGTATCTACTTTTGAAATAAGATTGTTTAATTTGTGATTAGGGTCTTCTAAATTTGTTTAAAAAGTTTTTCGCATGCTTGTTTCCTTCTGTCATGAAGTGTTGCTAAGCCACTTTCCCCTAACGCGCCTTCGTATTTAAGTAGTGGGTATATAATGGAGTGAGCACGTTTTTGAATGCGCTCAATATCTTCATTCAAGTACTTCGGGAGTGAGTAATGAAAAACAGTGGAAGCATATTCTAATATTGGACGGATACATGTAGAGTAAAATTGAGTGATGTCTTCAGCAGGAACTTTGGCGCGCTTTAATTGCACGAGCAGATATAAACGTTTTGAGCATTTCGACACAATGTTATGCACACATATTCAAGTGCTATCTTTGGAAGTTGGAGTTACACAGACTCTTGAAAACGTTTTAGTAGGGGTAGATCCACTTTCCATTGCATGTACGATAACCCGAAACACGTCAAAACAGGGCGATGTACATTTCAGCGATTTCCGCCAGAATATTTAATTAGATTCAAAAACCTGCCAGCGAAACAAGTGCGCCTCTTTCTTCCCGCTTTTCCCCTCTCCCACCTTTCCGCTCGCCCGCAAAAACTAGCGCTAAGAGGCGGACTTGGAGCAAGTCTACTATTAGCGTTTTATCTCATCATTTTAATTATATCTAGTACAGACAGACATACCCAGCTGGCAATTTGTTGATGAACGCTTTCATGTTATCAACGTCACCTCTCCTCCCATGCGTGTCATAACTTTGAGAGCCTTCAATCTTGCCTAAAACACGACAGTGGTAATATTACATTAGGCAAGCTTACAACAAATCAGTTTTACTAGGCAGATATAGATGAAGAAGAAAGTTTAAGAGATGAAACACCAAAGAATCCTTCTAATTACCTCTGCCAGGAAATTAGGCTATTACCGCTGTTTGTTTGTTTGTTTGTTTGTTTGTTTGTTTGTTTGTTTGTTTGTTTGTTTGTTTGTTTGTTTGGTTGTTGGTTGGTTGGTTGGTTGGTTGGTTGGTTGGTTGGTTGGTTGGTTGGTTGGTTGGTTGGTTGGTTGGTTGGTTGGTTGGTTGGTTGGTTGGTTGGTTGGTTGGTTGGTTGGTTGGTTGGTTGGTTGGTTGGTTGGTTGGTTGGTTGGTTGGTTGGTTGGTTGGTTGGTTGGTTGGTTGGTTGGTTGGTTGGTTGGTTGGTTGGTTGGTTGGTTGGTTGGTTGGTTGGTTGGTTGGTTGGTTGGTTGGTTGGTTGGTTGGTTGGTTGGTTGGTTGGTTGGGTTTGTTTGTTTGTTTGTTTGTTTGTTTGTTTGTTTGTTTGTTTGTTTGTTTGTTTGTTTGTTTGTTTGTTTGTTTGTTTGTTTGTTTGTTTGTTTGTTTGTTTGTTTGTTTGTTTGTTTGTTTGTTTGTTTGTTTGTTTGTTTGTTTGTTTGTCACTTGGTCCGTTTTTCCGTTTGTCTGCTTGTTTGCCGGTTTGTCTGTCTGTCTGTTCGTCTATTTGTCTGTCTGTTTGTCTGTTTGTCTGTTTGTCCGTTTGTCCGTCTGTCTGTTTGTCCGTTTGTCCGTTTGTCCGTTTGTCCGTTTGTCCGTTTGTCCGTTTGTCTGGCTGTCTGTTTGTCCGTTTGTCCGTTTATCCGTTTGTCCGTTTGTCCGTTTATCCGTTTGTCCGTTTGTCTGTTTGTCCATTTGTCTGTCTGTCTGTTCGTCTATTTGTTTGTCGGTTTGTCTGTTTGTTTGTTTGTTTGTTTGTTTGTTTGTCTGTTTGTCTGTTTGTCTGTTTGTTTGTTTGTTTGTTTGTTTGTTTGTCCGTTTGTCTCTTTGTCTGTTTGTCTGTTTGTCTGTTTGTCTGTTTGTCTGTTTGTCTGTTTGTCTGTTTGTCTGTTTGTCTGTTTGTCTGTTTGTCCGTTTGTCCGTCTGTTTGTCTGTCTATCTGTTTGTCTGTTCGTTTACTCGTTTGTTCGTTTGTTCGTCTGTTCGTCTGCTCGTCTGCTCGTCTACTCGTCTGCTCGTCTGTTCGTCTGTTCGTCTGTTCGTCTGTTCATCTTCTGACAGTGTACAATTCTATTACGTAGAGACTAATTATTAAGCAACAACTCACCAGTTTTGAAGTCAAAAACGACGAGGTTGTAACCTCGTTTTTTATTCGAACGCTCGATGTCGTTCACTTTTATGGATGCTACCCCGCAACCTTGAATACCGGGGTCGTTGCATCCTTCACTGATTATTTCAACTTTGACTGCAACTAGAAACATAAAACACGGAAAAAGATTGCTGTGAGTTCGCAATATTTAAAAAAAAGAGCAATTATAATAATTTTCAGTGTTTCCAAAAAGAGTAAAGAATCAAAAACTACAAATTGATCAATATTAATCCCTTAAGATGTAATTAGTTTCAATATTTACAAATTACACTTGTCCAAATAGTAACTAGTTACACTAGTAAGTTACTTGTTATCGTTCTTGTCCACTTCTAAACTGGCTAACTGGGCTAGTTCGTGCCACGAAATTCTTTCCCTCGGCCGCAAGAGGAGATTCGAATCATCGTTAGGATTCGTTTACATCTAAACCAAACCAGTTCTTCTTTGGAAATTTAGTTTACGTGAGTTTTAAAACCACAGTACGATATTCATGTAATCAGTTATTAAAGTGCTTATATTAGTATTACTTGTGGGCTTTTAACGTATTTGAATAGAGCAAGAAAAGTTAGTTAATAAGTTATTTTTCCATTTTTGATTTACTTTAATAGTTTCTGAGATATAAGCCTTTAGACATGCGAATTTCGACTTTTCGCCAAAAATTTCCGTCGTTCATGTTTAAGCACGGGGGCCTGGGACTCAGGAACCAAAGTCGACCGTCTTCTTAGATGGAACTCTCGTGCGTACTGGAAAACGGGTGTGAGCTCGACATTTCGATTTTTCAGTCAAATATATATATATGTGTTTTTGTGAATCAATAAGCCGAAACGTTAGTTGTTTTGGATTGACTCGTTCCCGAGTCCCAGGCCCCCAAGGTGTTAAAATGAACGACGGAAATTTTTGAGAATTGCATGTTCAGAAGCCAATATGTCAGGAACTATTTGACTAAATCAAAAACGGCAAAATAACTTATTAACTGATTTTTTCTGCTCTATTTAAATACGTTAAAACCCCACAAGTGATATAAACACTTTAACCCTTTGACTGCCAGAACTCTTCTTTTGATATTAAATATAAAATCGTCTGGATTTTTATTTATTTTTATTTATTTATTTATTAACTTTACAACCATACATAAATGCGAAAGAATTAAAACTGTCAAATTAGAGAAAAAAAACTTTGAATAACTAAGATATGGTTGAAGGTAAGGTCAACAGGACGTGAGTAGTCCCATGTGAAGACCGACCTTAATGAAAACAAACATAACATACAATAAAATAAAGACGAGAACAAATATACAGTTTACAGAAGACATGACGAATTAGGAACAACAGCTTAAGTTGAAAGAGCGGCACTTGGAACAGAAGGTTTTCCAAGTGCGCATTCTGTTTGCATCGAAAGATGAGTGTAGTAGAGAAGAGTAGTAAACAGTTAGTCTGTGTTTGAAGGAGAAAACGGATGAACTATTACGAATGGTGGGAGAGAGATTGTTCCAGAGAAGGACAATTCGGTTGAATAAAGAGTTCCTATAGAGAGACGTCCTGCAATGGTTGACTTATTTATACAGTAAAATACTAAAGACGCGTCTCATACGTCCTTGGCAGTGAAAGCGTTAAGAGAAATGATCTTTTACTGGTTAACGCCTAACGCCACTTCAATAGACCTTTTGCACGATGACGTGGATGACGTTGGGTGACTACAACTACCAGAATGCTTTGCCAGTATTTTAGAGTTTCGGCTAAAAGGGATCACTCAAAGGGACCCGTCCAGTCCTTTCGCGGCTTTTCCAAAATTTGTCGTCAAATATGTTTTTCCAAAAAGCTAGGGGGTAAACCAGATTTCTGATTAGGGTTAGGGTTTTTGTTGTGGTTAGGGTATCGAAAAGATTGCTCAAATCTTGAGACTAACTGAAACTTGACAACAAATTTAGGGGGGGGGGGGGACAAATTTGACGACATATTTTGAACAAGCCGCGAAAGGACTGGACTGGTCCTTTTGAGTCATCCCTTTTAGCCGAAACCCTAGAATACTGGCAAAGCATTCTGGTAGTTGTAGTCACCCAACTTATTAATGAGGGCCGTACGCGCGAGTAGGGGTAACTTAATGTCCAATTTACATTCTTCCTATTATAAATGTGAATTTAATTAACACTCGTATAGCGAAGCGCATGAACGTGACTTCTAAATTAGAAATAACTGCTCGTGGGAGCGTCAGATTCATCGTGGATCACGGGATCAGCCAGAAACGAATAAAGGCACGGTGACACTATAAGACGGAAACTTGAAAAATATTCCTAGACAAATTCAAGTCAACGTCATTAAAACTATGGTGAATATCACACACTTCAAAACTTGAACTGAATAGTTTGGAGGAAAACGCAATGACTTACATCTTTAACGTTTTAAGAATATTGTTCCTTTACTCTGCGCACAAATATCATTTTAAAGGATAAGGACTGGGGTAAAGGACTGGGTGGCTAATCATCCTTACTTGCAGCCGGCGGCTGAATTGCGAAGGACGCAAATCAATGTGGCCGTGTCGAGGCATATCAAACGCGTTCCAAGCAGCCGCCAACGACACAGTTCAGACCACGGATCACAGCTTGATCGGTGGCCCCATTGGAGTGGTGAAACAATACGAAATTTTTGAATAAGAATAGAGCTGAATTCCCATAGGATAAAGATGGTACACCAATAGATGGCCGCCGTGACGTCAGATGAAAACGATCTATAAATCACTTTCATAATAGCCACCTCTTTAAATATTCTTTTATGTGCATCTAAATGAGCCTTTCTCGTCTCCTTGTGAAGCAATTGACTGCTAAGTTAGAAAATCGCGCAGAAAGGGGGAAAAAGCCCTGGAAAACGGCGCCTTGGGATTTTAAGGTAATCAGAATGATTATACATGCATATAGAAGTTATAAAGCAGGGTGACTACGAATAAATTAGCTATCGTGAGTTAGAACGTGGAAGAAGACGCTAATTGGAGACTCTTGGAAAACGGCGAGGTTGGCCAAGTGGTCGAAGACGCCAGATTTAAGCCATTCTAAGCTCTCTGGTCCACGTTTGCGTGCTTGGGTTGACCCGCACGTGACTATTTCAAATTTCTGTCGTATTTTAGTACCACTGCACATGCTATAGACTGCTAATTGTTTAACGAGTGGTATGGGTACATGTATAAGATAGAAAGTTTCTTTCATTCTGAGACCATTGATGGGAAACCTAGAAATCTTTACATATTTTTAGTACCAATACCAATGCTGGACTGCTAGTACTTTAATGAGTAGTATAGCTACCTGTATAAGATAGGAAAAGTTGCTTTGTTTTGTTGGGGTTTTTTGGGTTGGTTTTTTTTCATTTTTATACCACTGATGGCTGAGTACGAAGAAATTTTCTGTCATTTTTAGTACTAATGCACATGCCATGCCGTACAACCGCACCACCCACCTCCCCTGTAGGCCGACAGAGTACTTCGCTTCGGTCGCTGCGCTCCATCAGCCGTTCGCGGATTTCATTTCCCAGAACTCTCCCGTCCGCGCGCGGCTGAATCTAAATGAGCAGTCAGTAAGAATGCTTTAGGATTCTTAGGAATTGCAGACACACAAACGAGGCTAAAAAGACTTATTAAAACGCATGAAAGTGGTACGTGTGAAAATGTTTAGTAACTTTCATCCTGTGGTGCTCAGGACATGCATCATCAGATCGAAAGCTCAGCTTAATAAATAATTTTTACATGGTTGTATCCGCAAGAATTTATATATTAATATATATAATATCATTTTTGTCTCGCGTGAAAGTATGAATTAAGCGGTAAATCGTCTGGTGTTAGACAGAGTAAAATAGTCTGGTGTTAGACAGAGTAAAATAGTCTGGTGTTAGACAGAGTAAAATCGTCTGGCGGTAGACAGAGTAAAACCGTCTGGCATTAGACAGAGTAAAATCGTCTAGAGTAAAATTGTCTGGCGTTAGACACAGTAAAAAAACAAAGTGGCCAGTTTGGGGCGACTATTGTAGGGAAAGGGTTAATTGACGTAAACAGAGCCCTGGAATATAGAACTTTGATTCACAACTAAAAGTGCCTTAAAAGTTACAAGGACAATAACCCGGGCATAACGAAACAAAGAAGACAAGAAGGGAAAACAAACTGAATGTCTGAAATGATTTCACAGATACTTACCAGTCGTTGAAATGTTTATGAAGGCGGCTACGATAAGCCACTTGATAATGCCGCCGTCCATAAGCTAACGCGTGCTTCCCTAGCACATGTTTTTATACGATTTTCCCCCTAAAATAACTCTGTCTGAAATAGAAGAAAAAATTAATTTTCTGATGGTTGATAAAATCACCAAAGATATTTCACATATGGAGTCACCGTAGCGGTGGACTTGCACTGGCTTGTTTATAAAATTCCCAGTTCAAAACAAACAGGTCAAAGAGAAAATAAAGTAACGACACATTCGTCTTCCAACACGCTTATTTAGCTATATTTAGCTATGGAACTACAGTAAGACCTACACGAATACAGCAGGCATCCCAAAGACTTGAGTTAACAGTGACTTGTTTGCAGTCGTTCAATTTAGAGATGGTTTTCTCGAGTTTTTTTAGTATTTTGTTAATTCCTGGTAATTTAAGACGGAGCATGTACGTCGTTCCAGTCTGTGAAACAACACATAACACTGGCCCAGGATAAAAAACAAAAAAAAACTGTTGTAATGTAATTAGCAGAAAAATTTAAAGTAAGAGATACGATAGAACGCCTAAAGGCGGTTTTCCACTAGGCGACATTTATCGACAGACTCGACATTTTTCTAGTCCCACTCGAGAGCTTTCGAGACAAAAGAAAATGTCGCTTCACGCGACATTTTTCGCCTAGTGGAAAACCGCCTTAATTAAGTTAAAAACTAATTGTTTAAGTTTCACTTGTCAAACATAAAAGTGTTGCCTTAATTCGATTTATCCGCATTATCGTTATCATAAGCATACTAAGTTTAAACCAATTACAAAAGACGGATTTTAACCTTAATGCACGACGTTTGGTACATGAAGGCCCCACAAGATTTACAAGAACCTTTCACAAAGCGGAATCAAAGAACGGGAAGAAGAAACCTAAATTTTGACGTTGTTAGGTGTAAAACTGAAAAAGGAAGAACTTCATTACGGTATAGAGGTCCCACAACATGGAACCAAATCATGATGACATTAACTCATTCCTGTCCGGGGGCTTCCCCAGAGGTAAATAAAATCGTCTGGCGTTAGCCAGAATAAAATACTAAAGACCAATTCGGACAAGAAAGAGTTAAGGCTACAATTAACAAAGTTACAAAGATAATTTTAAACTAAAACTTAGAAAAGGTACAAATCTTAATAACATAAGTTTTTTAAAGGAAGCAACTGTAAATTATAACAAAAAAGATGATTTTATATAGTTTTAGATAGAAATTTTTAGTTTATAATTTTTAGTTGTACATTGTATTGTAAATTTTAATTTTAGTTTTGGCAGATCCACATCAGTTGACAGATTTCTAACCTGCTTTATCAAATAAAGTATGAATGAATGAATGAATGAAGGAAGGAAGGAAGGAAGGAAGGAAGGAAGGAAGGAAGGAAGGAAGGAAGGAAGGAAGGAAGGAAGGAAGGAAGGAAGGAAGGAAGGAAGGAAGGAAGGAAGGAAGGAAGGAAGGAATTCGAAGGAAGGAAGGAAGGAAGGAAGGAAGGAAGGAAGGAAGGAAGGAAGGAAGGAAGGAAGGAAGGAAGGAAGGAAGGAAGGAAGGAAGGAAGGAAGGAAGGAAGGAAGGAAGGAATTCGAAGGAAGGAAGGAAGGGAAGGAAGGAAGGAAGGAAGGAAGGAAGGAAGGAAGGAAGGAAGGAAGGAAGGAAGGAAGGAATTCGAAGGAAGGAAGGAAGGAAGGAAGGAAGGAAGGAAGGAAGGAAGGAAGGAAGGAAGAAAGGAAGGAAGGAAGGAAGGAATGAAATTCTGGCGCATTTTCTGCTGTCTCGAGGTACCAGTTGGACAGAGTGTTGGTTTCTGAAAATTTTACCATACGCGTAAAAGTAGGGGCATGCGCATGGAGATTATTTTCACGTCGTATGCATGTACCAGTTTTGCAAAGATGACTGTTATACAATTACCATTTGCAAACAACGCATGCACAGTACTGTTATATGGCTTGTTAACAACGGTGTGTTGACCAGCATCAAAAATTTTGTGCTGGCCAGCATGAACAACGCTATGATGAATCATGATTATTATCAACAACGCGTTGAGCTGGCCAGCATGAACAACGTTGGGCTCCTTTCCTTTTCTTTCTTTTTCCTTCCCTTCCCTTCCTTTTTTCCCCTTCCCTTTCCTTCCCTTCCCTTCCCTTCCTTTCTTTTCCCTTCCCTTCCCTTCCCTTGACTTTCCCTTTCCCTCCTTTCCTTTTGTTCCATTCCATTCCATTCCCTTCCCTTTCCTTCCTTCCTTCCTTCCCCTTCCCTTCCCTTTCCTTCCCCTTCCCTTCCCTTTTCTTCCATTCCCTTTCCTTTCCTTTCCTATCCTTTCCTTTCGTTTCCTTTCCTTTCCTTTCCTTTCCTTTCCTTTCTTTTCCTTTCCCTTCCCTTTCCTTCCCTTTCCTTCCCTTCCCTTCCCATCCCTTCCCTTCCCTCCCCTTCCCTTTTCTTCCATTCCCTTCCCTTCCCATTCATTCATTCCTTCCTTCCTTCCTTCCTTCGAATTCCTTCCTTCCTTCCTTCCTTCCTTCCTTCCTTCCTTCCTTCCTTCCTTCCTTCCTTCCTTCCTTCCTTCCTTCCTTCCTTCCTTCCTTCCTCTTTCCTTCCCTTCCCTCCCCTTCCCTTTACTTCCATTCCCTTTCCTTCCCTTTCCTTCCCTTCCTTCCCCTTTCCTCTCCTCTCTTTTCCCCTCCTACACTTTCCTTTCCTTTCCTTTCTTTTCTTTTCCTTTCCTTTCCTTCCCTTCCTTCCTCTTTCTTCTCCTTTCCTCTCTTTTCCTCTCCTACACTTTCCTTTCCTTTCCTTTCCTTTCTTTTCCTTTCCTTTCCCTTCCCTTTCCTTTCCCTTCCCTTTCCCTATCCCTTTCCTTCCCTTCCCTTTCATTTCCTTTCATTTCCTTTCCTTTCGTTTTCTTTCCTTTCTTTTCCCTTCCCTTCCCATCCATTCCCTTCCATTCCCTTTCCTTTCCCTTCCTTCCTTCCCTTCCCTCCCCTTCCCTTTTCTTCCATTCCATTCCCTTTCCTTTCCTTTCCTTCCTTCCCCTGTCCTTCCCTTCCCTTTTCTTCCATTCCCTTCCCTTTCCTCTCTTTTCCTCTCCTACACTTTCCTTTCCATTCCTCCTTTCCTTTCCTTTCCTTTCCTTTCCTTCCCTTCCCTTCCCTTCCCTTCCCTTCCCTCCCCTTCCCTTTCCTTCCATTCCCTTCCCATTCCTTCCTTCCTTCCCCTTTCCTTTCCTTCCCTCCCCTTCCCTTTTCTTCCATTCCCTTCCCTTTCCTTCCCTTTCCTTCCCTTCCTTCCCCTTTCCTCTCCTTTCCTCTCTTTTCCTCTCCTACACTTTCCTTTCCTTTCTTTTCTTTTCTTTTCCTTTCCTTTCCTTTCCTTTCCCTTCCCTTTCCTTTCCCTTCCCTTTCCCTATCCCTTCCCTTCCCTTTCCTTTCCTTTCCTTTCATTTCCTTTCCTTTCGTTTTCTTTCCTTTCTTTTCCCTTCCCTTCCCATCCATTCCCTTCCATTCCCTTCCATTCCCTTTCCTTTCCTTCCCTTTTCTTCCATTCCATTCCATTCCCTTTCCTTTCCTTTCCTTTCTTCCCCTGTCCTTCCCTTCCCTCCCCTTTTCTTCCATTCCCCTTCCTTTCCTTTCCTTTCCTTCCTTCCTTCCTTCCCTCCCCTGTCCTTCCCCTCCCTTTTCTTCCATTCCCTTCCCTGTCCTCTCTTTTCCTCTCCTACACTTTCCTTTTCATTCCTTTCCTCCTATCCTTTCCTTTCCTTTCTACTCTTCACTTACTTTCCACTCCGCTCTTCTCCCCTTCCCTGTTATCCCCTATCATATAACAACCTTTTCCTTCTTTCTATAACCTTGCCTTCTCGCTTTTTAAAATTATTTTTTTAAAGCTAAGATTTAATATTCGACGTTTAGAATTGTTCAACACACAAGTTCAGTAATTTTCAAGTCACAAGTTTTATTCCATAAGACTATACAAAGTGCTTTATATACATTTAAATTTACTTTTAACTTTTTTTTAGCTGTATCAATTTATGAATATTTTAATTCGGTATTCCGTTTTGTATCTGTATTTGCTCTCTTTCTTATTATTTCTTATATACTTACTATATATTTATTGTTTTATTTTTTTCTCTCATAATAGAGAGAATGAGTAATTTTTATTCCCTACAGTATTGCCATTGCCGTACCGTTCTACTTATACGTAATAGACCTTTTCACAAATAGCGGCGCCATCTTGAATTTGCAACGCATTATGGTCTATCCAGGGTAACAAGCTCCATTAAAAGGGCGATTGCGTAGTGTTGAGACACAATGCGGTAATTTTTTCTTTATAAATACTTTCGTGGCAACAATATCTAAACATAATAATTGTCATATTGGTAAAAGCAACAATTCATGACAAATGTATCCTTATACGTACGAGAATTATTGCTTTTACCAATATGACAACGATCATATCTAGACATTGTTGCCATGAAAGTGTTTATAAAGAAAAAATTACCACATTGTGTCTCAACACTAAGCAATCACCCTTTTAATTGAGCTTATTACCCTGGATAGACCAAATGCATTGCGAATTCAAGATGGCGCCGCTATTGGTGAAAAGGTCTATTGAGAAAATTTCAACTCGTAAACATTTAAAGCACAAAAAACTTTAGATAGTTTTTAATAAATCTCGTTTATCAACTGACTAGATTTATTTGAAGTAATATTGGGCAATTCACTCGATTACATAGCACGTAATAAGGATTTTTGGTGAAGGAAAATCCGAGTGTAGAATATATACATTTTAAGACCAAACCGGGACCAGTTGCGAAAAATGAAACTACACAGGCCTTCCGGTAGGAATTGAACCCACGACCTTGCGATTCTAGTGCAATGCTCTGACCACTGAGCCACGGAGGCCGTTGCCGAGAGTTTGATCGTGATAATATACCCAATTCTCTCCTGGCATTACCACCTTAATGTATACAGAACTCGCGATCAAGCTCTCGGCAACGCCCTCCGTGGCTCAGTGGTCAGAGCATTGCACTAGAATCGCAAGGTCGTGGGTTCAATTCCTGCCGGAAGGCCTGTGTAGTTGCATTTTTCGCAACTGGTCCCGGTTTGGTCTTAAAATGTATATATTCTACACTCGAATTTTCCTTCATCCAAAATCCTTATAGATTTATTTGGACCGTTTTAGAGAAGGATAAAGAACATTTATACAGCTCATTTAACCCTTTACCGGGCATGGTTGCCAATTGTCTCTGGCTAATGCCAGACGATTTTACTCGTCAAGTGGAGACCTCCTGGTAATCTGTCCGGTATAAGAGTTAAAGGTCAGTTTTGTCATAGTTTAAGTCACGTTATTATATGGCTGGGTTTGATTTCCGGTCCGTACGCAAAACGACGCACGCTGATTGGTTCCTGAGAGGTCGGGATTTTACGATATTGATCGATCGGTCAATACGCTTTTTTCTTGGCCCTGTAAGTTTTGGCGGGAACATTTCTGAGTTGATTTGAATACAAATAAAAGAGAAATAGGTATCTTTGTTCAAATATTCTGAACAATAAAATGTGTTGGAACATCACTGCTGGTTTTCTTTAAAGCTGTTTATCTAAAAACACGACAAATAAAAGCCGAACTGGTGTAAATAGGAAAGCCAGAAGCGACACGAAAACGTCAACAGGTAAGGTAAACAGCATACTCCGAAGACGAAAACAACGCTCGAAACTTAAAAAATGAAATGAACCAATAGCCATATAATAAATTCCTTATTAACCTCGTTTGCTCGGTCTGTACTGGAAAGTATTTGCCTTCGGTTTTATCGCACAAACCTCGCTCCTTCGTCGCTCGGTCTGTACGAAAACCTCAGGCAAATACTTTCCCGCACAGACCTCGCACTCGGTTAATAAGTCCTTATTATTTGCCGTCTGGTGTCCCGGTTTCCTTTGCATCGCGAAGACGACTTGGCTATGAACGAATATAATACAGTAAAGTCCTCAACAGTGGCGTCGCTAGACCTGGGAGAGTGGTGGTGAAGGTGGTGGTGGTGGTGGGGGGGGGGGGGGGGGACAAAATGATGACGTCATCGGTATATGACGTCATCGGTACATGACATCATAATTGTTGATACCTCATGTTAATTCTACATAATAGTTTTTATATAGATAATTGTGATTTTAAAGTATATAGGAAGGTTTCTGGTTGTTTCCGGTAGTGCTAACCCAACACTACCTATAACCTCCACATTAACCTTAACCCCCAAACATTCCTAAACCTAACCCAAATTATTATGTGGACCTAACACATAGTAGTCTCCAGAGCGAACTAACGCAAGAAAAGATATGAAAAACACATTCACACACTTGTAAACTATTTGACCATTTCATACCCCCCCCCCCCCCCCCCCAATGTTTCTCACCGGATTTGAAAGATTCTCAAAATTGGTCTAGCGACGCCACTGGTCCTCAACTTTAACTTTTCTTACCCAATAAAAAATCTTTTAAGCCTGAATTACAACCCCTGATAGCGCATGGTTACTTCAACATCCATACCAAATTTGCTAACTTTGTTTAATTGTGATGTTTTGATTTCTTCAGTCTTCCAGGAAGTCTTCTACAAATATTCAACGAACAAGCGGTATCAGGAAATAGAAAAAAATAAATAAATTGCTAAAAGAGTAAAGCAAGTTAATGTAAAGAAAAAGAAAATACAGTAAACGCCAAAATTATTAAGTATGATAATAATTGATGATAAAGATGATAATGGTGATGGTGATAGTGATGGTAATTGTAATGGTGATGCATTTGTGGTAGTGATGGTGGTAGTAGTAATAGTGATAGTGGTGCTGATAGTAATGGTGATACTGATGGTGATGAACATGCTGCTGGTTAACAAATAAAACATGAAGCTCCGTGCATATGTACTCTTATAAAGGTTCGTTTGACGTCATTTGAACACGAAAGAAGTTGAGTAGAGGTACGAGGCGACAGCCGAGTGCCTTTACACTTCTTTCGTGTTCAAATCACGTCAAATGTACCTTTATAAGAGTACATATGCACAGGAGCGATATGTTTTATTTGTTTTATAAAATAAGAAGAGGAAAAATCAAACTAAAAGTGAGGTAGTTTAGGAATTTGGCGGGCTTTTCCGGCCAGCTGACGCCATTCTAGCCATTTTGCGTCATTCATGATCTATGTTCTCTTATAAATGCACGGAGCCCAGCCAATCAGAGCGTGCGTAGAGGGCACCTTATTTTATAATAGTGATTATGATGGTTAGGTAATGGTGATGGTAATAATACATAGAATAATAAAGTTCGTTTATTTCAATGGTAGGTAAGGCCAAAAAAAAAGTCTTACGCGTCGATACTTATCGGTCTATTCTCAACCAATGTTTCCTATGAAAACCGCTGGTATGTTTGCGGGCACTGATTGAAGGCTTCATATTTCAATCATGTGTTCATGCAGGAAGCATGCATGTTGAATGTGACAAGTATATTATAAGAATACACCTATCACGAAATAGGCCGAATCCCGCATTTTACCGCACTTTCACGCAGTCATCTTGAGGGAAGTAGGTTCGCGCGTGATTTTTGATTGATATCACAATACATCTGTCAAGATTCGCGCGCAATTCCCGCGAGAAGGTGCGGTAAAATGGGTGAAATCGTGGGAGTCTGAATATTTCGCGATAGGTGTATACTCAACATGTTTCAGATGACTGTTCAATCAAGGTTTGCCTGGGGGGGGGGGGGGGGGGAAGGTAAAAAAAACCCAAAAATCCACGTCACCGCGTCGATTTTGGGCATGTGCCCTGACCAGAAACAGAATACTTTTTTTTTTGCCTAATGGTGATAATGATGATTGTGGTATTTTTTCTTCGTTTCTCCTGTAATTATTAATGACTTTTTAAAATTAACAATAACATTATATATATGAGAATGGCAATAGACTACCTATACGTTACTTAACAAATAGATTCCATTTTGCCGTTGGCTGTTCAGTTATAGATGCACAGGATGACGTCACAACGTAATAAGAACAAAAAAGTGGCCCACGAGACGCAGTCGAGTGGGTCACTGATGTTCTTACCACGTTGTTACGTCTTCTGTGCATCTATAACTGAACAGACAACAAAAAATGGAATCTATTTGTTTTATACAATATAAAAATTACACAATACTTCTTGCCGGATTTGGGGGCATGAAGAAAGAAGAAAGAAAAAAGCAAGTCAGCTGACGTGATCTGACGTGATCCATGTGTCTGTCCTCTAATAGATCATGGGCAACAACCAATGAAAACACGCATAGCAACCAGGATATTGTATAATTTCTACTAACAACAAATAGTAAAGTACACAAACCTAGTGCACAGATGGCATGTTCTCTTACAGTTAAACCGTTTGGCAGCAAGATTTGGGTTATCACTACACAGTCCTTGCATTTCATACCGGCGGCAATCAGGGTCCAGATCTACACAACTATCAAACGCTATCCCCACAGAAAGAAAAGGAAAATCACACAAAGTGTTGAACACAAATACTAAGAGAACAAACTGGTAACACAAACTGGTATGACGATACTAGCTAGCAATGAAAATGACGTGCTGCTGATAAATATATGAGGATGAGGATGAGGATGAAGATGAAGATGAAGATGAGGATGAGGGTGAGAATGAGGATGAGAATGAAGATGAGAATGAAAATAAGGATGAGAATGAAGATGAAAATGAGGATGAGAATGAGGATGAACATGAAGATGAGGATAAAGATGAAAATGAGGATAAGGATGAAGATGAGGATAAAGATGAAAATGAGGATGAGGATGAAGATGAGAATGAGAATGAGGATGAAGATGAGAATGAGGATGAAGATGAGAATGAGGATGAAGATGAGGATAAAGATGAAATGAGGATGAAGATGAAAATGAGGATGAGGATGAAAATAAGGATGAGAATGAAGATGAAGATGAGGATAAAGATGAAGATGACGATGACGATGAAGGTGAGAACGAGAATGAGGGCGAGAATGAGGAGGATGAGAATGAAGATGAAGATAAAGATAAAAATGAGGATGAAGATGAGGATAAAGATGAAAATGAGAATGAGGATAAAGATGAGAATGAAGATGAAGATGAGGATAGAGATGAAATGAGGATGAAGATGAAAATGAGGATGAGGATGAAGATGAGAATGAGGATGAAGATGAGGATAAAGACGAAAATGAGGATGAGGATGAAGATGAGAATGAGGATGAAGATGAGGATAGAGATGAAATGAGGATGAAGATGAAAATAAGGATGAGAATGAAGATTAAAATGAGGATGAGAATGAGGATGAAGATGAGGATAAAGATGAAGATGAGGATGACGATGAAGATGAGGATGACGATGAAGATGGGCGAGAATGAGGAGGATGAGAATGAGGATGAAGATGAAGATAAAGATGAAAATGAGGATGAAGATGAGGATAAAGATGAAAATGAGGATGAGGACGAAGATGAGAATGAGGATGAAGATGAGAATAGAGATGAAATGAGGATGAAGATGAAAATGAGGATGAGGATGAAAATAAGGATGAGAATGAAGATTAAAATGAGGATGAGAATGAGGATGAAGATGAGAATAAAGATGAAGATGAGGATGACGATGAAGATGAGAACGAGAATGAGGGCGAGAATGAGGAGGATGAGAATGAGGATGAAGATGAAGATAAAGATGAAAATGAGGGTGAAGATGAGGATAAAGATGAAAATGAGGATGAAGATGAGGATAAGAATGACGATGAAGATGAGGATAAAGATGAAAATGAGGATGAAGATGAGGATGAGGATAAAGATTAAGATGAAAATGAGGATGAGGATAAGAATGAGAATGAGGATGATAATAAGAAGATGAAAATGAGAATGAGGATGAAAATGAGAATGAAGATGAGGATGAGAATGAGGGTGAAGATGAGGATGAAGATGAAAACGGGGGTGAGGATGAAAAAGAGGATGATGATGAAAATGACGTTGAGGATGAGAATGAGGATGAGAAGGAAGACGAGGATAAGCATGAAGATGAAGATAAAGATGATGAGTGATTAAGCGTCGTACCATGCGCCGGTTTATCATACTGGTACTCCGGCAGTGTGTTCTGTAATATCGCATTCAGTTCTTCCAACGAGTTCCCACGTCCAATTCCCATAGGTACTCCCAGTCCTCCAACCTTTGCTGCATGGGTCGACTTCTGTTCCGCACCCTCAAGATAATCTTCATACGGAAGATCCTGCGCTGGTTTATCATTGAAAATCTTCGACGTTCCTCCCTTAACCTTCGCCACGCTCTGGCCGTATTCGTCGTTGTATTTATATTCCGGGGACATACCCTCAAGTATGGAATTTTGTTCAGCCTCTGTATTGGCTGCAAAAGATGCTTTGTTTAGGTGTGGACGTGTGCGAGGTCTTGGCCTTTTGAAGTGGTGATTTAGCATGAATCGCTGTTCTTTGTATCCGTGAAGGTGCTTGTTATGCTTGAGAGAGTGCAAAGGAGAATACCCTAAAGATACCCAAGTATAGATATCATAAGTATAATGTTATTCAAAAATATATTAAGAACTTGATCCTGAATGTACCTGTGATGTGAACGGGAGTAAAAGTAGGAGGAGTAAGAGTAGTAGTAAGAGTAATAGTGGGAATGAGAATGAGCACGGACGTGAGAATGAGCATGGACGTGAGCACGTGAATATGTGAACTTGAAGCTGAAAATTCTTGAAAGTGAAAAAAGTATACACGGAATATGGTCTGATGTAAACTGAGGCCAATTTAAACAAGTTTGAGATCAATCTTAACGTACGAGTCTGACCTGATCGAAACGAATCTGAAATTTATCTAAACGAATGTAAGATCGATCTAAACGAGCCTAAAATCGATATAAACGAGTGTGACATTGATCGAAACGAGTGTGAGATTGATCTAAACTAGTGTGAGGTTGATATATTGATCTAAACGAGTCTGAGATTGATATATTGATCTAAACTAGTGTGAGATTGATCTAAACTAGTGTGAGATTGATCTAAACTAGTGTGAGATTGATCTAAACTAGTGTGAGATTGATCTAACTAGTGTGAGGTTGATCTAAACGAGTGTGAGATTGATCTAAACGAGTGTGAGATTGCTCTAAACGAGTGTGAGATTGATCTAAACGAGTGTGAGATTGATCTAAACGAGTGTGAGATTGATCTAAACGAGTGTGAGATTGATCTAAACGAGTGTGAGATTGATCTAAACGAGTGTGAGATTGATCTAAACGAGTGTGAGATTGATCTAAACGAGTGTGAAATTGATCTAAACGAGTGTGAGATTGATCTAAACGAGTGTGAGATTGATCTAAACGAGTGTGAGATTGATCTAAACGAGTGTGAGATTGATCTAAACGAGTGTGAGATTGATCTAAACGAGTGTGAGATCGATCTAAACGAGTGTGAGATTGATCTAACTAGTGTGAGATTGATCTAACTAGTGTGAGATTGATCTAAACGAGTGTGAGATCAATCCTAAGGACTACACAATATATAAGATCGATCTAAACGAGTCTGGGTTCGGTCTAAAACGCTTTCCCAAAGCGAACCTGAATCAATCGGAGATCGATTGTCTATACAATTGTTGAAATGAGCAGTTACTAAATCCTCCTTAGGACAACCCCTGCTGTTTCCCATCAAGAAAAATGACACGGAAATGAAACGGACGGTAGAGTATCGCTACAGAAAATTTTCAAAAATCAAAAATTTCCCGGGGCATATGCTACCCCCTTCTTTAGAAACGTCACTTCATGTCCGCCCAATTGGTCAACCCTGGCTACGCCACTGTAACGATCACGATACATTGTTAATAAATAATAACTTTCAAAAAAAGGTAGAACAAATATTAAAGATATATAAAAAACAGGCAATTAAGAAGTACGCCCAACCATAACCAAAACATATTTCCCCACTTTTCCAAACGGAATGATCAGCAAACGTACAGTATATCATCAATAAACAAAAAATAGACTTCATTGCTTAACATCTACTATACGTTCAAGCTGTTTACCTGCGCGGTGACCCTGTGAACACATCACTGCTTTGAGAAACTGTAAGCAAATAAGAATCAAAAACATCTTCATGTCGAAAAACGACTTAAACAAAAACCTGCCCAGCTTCTTTCGTTTCTTGAAATAAGATATATCACAGCTTTCAAAAAAACCAAAACAATCCTTGTTAAGTGGAATGACTTTTGAAGTATTTTGTCGCTTTGTTTATTGGTTTGCCGGTATATATACTTGGTGATAATTGAAGTATAAAGAAGTAGATGAACCGTGTCAATATTTTACTATAACCATATCTGGTTACTTAACAAATGTTAACCCTTTACTGGACCCATTTTCCTTTTGTCTACTTATTCATTTTACTCTGGCGAACGCCAGACGTTTTACTCGTCAAGGGGAGAGCTTCCGGAAACTTGGCCGATACAGGATTAAAAACTATCACATTTAAAGTGCTTATGCAGTGGAAAATTCACTTCAAAATAAACTCTCTCACTTGAAAGAACTATAGAAAGTATAAAGATTGGCGTTTACAACTCTTCCAAATCTCATGTAGTTCATCAGATATTAAGATTTTTGTTTGATATGCAAATGGTCCTCACTGTGACATCACACTGCATAATGACTTACTAAAAAAGCCTGTATATCTTTGAGATTATTAAACCATGGCACTCGAATAGTAAGCTAACGTTTTAGTATCATTGGGTACACTCTCACACGCACATGCACAGTTTCACAATTTCGTTATATAATCCATATATACAGGCTTTTTTAGTAAATCATTATGCAGTGTGACGTCACAGTGAGGATCATTTGTATATCAAACAAATCTTAATATCTCATGAACTACACGAGATTTGGACGAGTTGTAAACGCCAATCTTTATACTTTCTATAGTTCCTTCAAGTGAGAGAGTTTACTTTGAAGTTATTTTTTTACTGCATAAGCCACTTTAACCATTTTCTGGCCACAGTTGCCTTTTGTCAACTTATTCACTTTACTGTGGCTAACGCCGCCGCAAATTTAGAACCGTAGACAGTCGGTAGCATCTTTGATGGTCGATAGCATCATCTGCATGCCCAGACCTCCGCCAAACTCTCTATTCTACCAAGGGCATGTACACTTGAAACATTAATTTTTGTGTTTAGATGTAGCTTTCCTTAATTTTAGGCGCTTCCAGGGATTAAAAAAATGCACTAACAAGAAGAAAGAAAAAAGTTAACGTTAAACTACGAAGGAAAAAATCTAAAATTAAAGTTGAAAAAAAAGGGCTGTGACCTGGTCTGGAATTGAACTCTGCTTTTATGCATGACAAAAGTGCCGAACATGAAGTTTAAAAAAATTCGAACCGTCTACGGGTCATCCTCAGCTCCAAAAGAAATATAAAATATAAATATAATACTTTGGTTTTTCATTGCATGGTGCATGTTGACGGCACAGTGGCTTAGCAAGCGTACCTTTCATCTCTGCGACACGGGTTCGATTCTTGCTCGATGCTGCAGAGTTTTAAATTAAAATTTCACCCTCTATGTGAGAAGAGTGCTTTCAGTTTTACCAAACACCACATGCAGGTTTCTCTGGGTACTCCAGTGTACATGTTCTCTTGTAGTAACATTTGTAGCAACCAATGAGGCATGATTCTTACTAAACCTCTACAGTATAAACGACCTACGTAATACACAAACGAGTTTTCTAATTAACGATACGTAACCATGCTCATTGCTAAATACAAAATTAAAGATTTTTAAAATTTCGCAGGATGACTGACCGGCCCAAATTACATATATTTTTCTCTGATGAAGGGATTCGCTCGAAACGTCAGTATTAATTTCGTTGCTAAAAATCGCGGCACTTTACCACCGTTTTTTCTCTATTAAAAAGCACTGCTTATACGCGACAATCTACTTTTTTAAACTCTCAAATAACAAGGGTTGAAATTCTGTCCCGTTTGTTTTCTACATGTGAGTGCCCCGAAGAAAGGAAAGATCTTGCCAAGATTTAAGCCCTGTTTACACGGCCAAAATTTAAGCGGGATCTGATCCATATCTGACTTTAAGCGCGGGCTTAAAATGTCCGTGTAAACTTTACACGGCCAAGTTAAGCGCGATTAACTGATCACTGTAAACGCAATGGGATTGAAAAACGCTTGCTATTAATACGGTGTTATTAATATGATAAAAGGCTTTTTTTTTTGCCCTGCTGTAGGCTAGAAGCTTGCATCTCGCTATTCTTTGTTCCTTTGTTTGTTTGTTTGTTTCTTTTACCTATAACTCTTTCCCGTGTACCGATGTCTTCCGTTGTTCTTTGACGCACGCTACCCATACGAAGCTTCCAAAAACAAAAATATAGCTCGTCCGCCATGTTGAATAATGGTGTACCTGTTTTAGTAAGGGATTATTAAATGACCGTGTAAACGCACCAAGGTGGCGCATTTTAAGCACGCTTAACTTAAAGCGTGCTTAAATTTTGGCCGTGTAAACACGGCTTTACATCCTGTCAGGATTATATACAAGATCTCGGACGATCTTGCAGCCCGCTTATAGAACTAGTCACACTGTAATATTTCCGACATAGACTTGTAAGTCGAGTAGTTCTGTGTTTAATTAACCGTGTTGCCACAAGTTGACTCCAGCAGGTTGCGTCAACCGTTTTATTATTTTCTTTATTTTTTCCTCTATAATAATAAGGGGTGCGAGTATACGAGGGTTAATTAAATGCATTACAAATCGGCGTGATAAAAACGCTAGTACGATGTAAACCAGTTTTGGATAGCTTTACTTTTTGAAAGATGTGGATTTTTGCTGTGGTTTTCTTTATTGAATTAAAAGTATTATTGTTGTCAGCGCTCAGCTCTGGTAAGTATATATATAAACTATTTAAATATATTAATAGAATGTAACATAAACTCAATATTTGAGTAAAAACAAGCACGTCAAAGTGTCAAACTATAGATCACTTCATGGTAAAACAAACGAGCGAGGCACAAGCGAGTGGGTTCTATGATAGCAAGTAACGTAGACCATACGTTACGTTGTGAGAACTTACGTTACGTTCGTTACGTTGTGGGACATGTAAGGTCTCACAATGTAACGTAAGGTCTCACAAACGAGCGAGGCACAAGCGAGTGGGTTCTATGATAGCAAGTAACGTAGACCATACGTTACGTTGTGAGAACTTACGTTATGTTCGTTACGTTGTGGGACATGTAAGGTCTCACAATGTAACGTAAGGTCTCACAACTGACGTAACGTCATGTAAGGTCTCACAACGTGACGTACATGTAAGGTCTCACAACGTAACGTCATGTAAGGTCTCATAACATAACGTACATGTAAGGTCTCATAGCCGCTGACCGAGAGCAGCGGCACAAATGCATGGCCAGAAATTTGCGACATCTGAGACCACGCGCCTGTCAGCGGTATCCCGAATTTAACTAAAGAATTGCACCAAAATTTATATATAATACATAGAGGGGTGTAGATATTTGCCTAAATATATCGAAGGAAATGTTTTAAATGCAAAATGTCGGGTTCACTATTAATTCTGAACAACATAACGCAGTGAAATATCATACCTTTAAGCATCAGCGCTGCTACGTTGCTCTGCTTTTGAAACGCGACGAAATCTGCTTTGCAGCACCACTCAGCCAGTGTATTTCATAGTAAATGTTGCTCATGAGCAGTTTTTAAAATCCCTGTATACACGAATTGGCGAACATTTTGAAAAATGTCGGGTTCGCATCTTGGATATAACAGATAGTACCATAATTAGCACTTAAATTCCCCTGTGCTTCTGCCGTAGTTGCTCTGCTTTTCAATGTTGAAATCTTTGTAATTCCACACAATTCGCGTTGGAAGATAAAAGCGGAAGTAAACAAATGCTTTGAGCCAAAATGCTGGCTTGTCCTGAAATTTCTACGCGAGTTTCCAACAAAATTCATCATCTTTGGTATCGTTCAAAAGCTCAGAATATCATCTTTCTAGCCGTACACAGTACTGTGTGATTAAAACAATATCACCCTTCCTATCCCACACAATACCAACACATATCCAGCAAAGTCCCTAACTTCCTGTTTGTTCATTCGCGGCCAAATTTAAGTAAATCGCGGCAATGCGACAATACTAATCATACTATGGGTATATTTCAATATTTCCTGCAGTTTAAAATATGATCAATGCCCTCTGTAGCAAAGTTGAAGTATTGTACTACACAATGATTCTTCGTTGTACTAAGTCGCCGTTGTTTGGTCACCATTCCATTTTGCTTCTGAATATACAGTATTTTAAGGATGATGAGATGGCCCGCTGTAAGTCAAGCAGCGCGAAATAGAAATCCATCTTTGTAGAATATTCGACGTTGTATTTGGTGGATTTCTTCGGAAAAGGTACCAAAATATAACCCGGCCCATGACGACGCGCTTTCTCTTACATTATCTTACTGGGCATTTCTATATTTATTTATTGTCTCTTGCGTTACTCAACGTGAAATATGATTCCTCTTCGTTTTATATTGCTCAACGGGGACTCCGTTTCGCAATTTCGATTCGTAATTGCCAATTGAGAGCATTTTCCTTGAGTTTAAGCGACTAAGAAGTCAACTAGCGAACGTTGAAGATTTTGAACAAATCAATAATCACATTTTAAGAAAGAATGAAGGGTTGAAAGTGGAATGTCTGGCCGCAAACGGCTTTGTTGCTATTGTCAATTTGATGTAGTTAGCCGCTGGTCATAAAATGGCTCAATGTCGCAAATTTCTGGCCATGGACCCAAGTTTCTGGTAATGAGTTTACATTGTGAAGCCTTACATAACATTGTGAGACCTTACGTTACGTTGTGAAACCTTACGTTGCATTGTGAGGCCTTAGGTTACGTTGTTGAGACCTTCGTTACGTTGTGTGAGACCTTACACGTACGTTGCGTTGTGAGGCCTTACATGTACGTTACGTTGTGAGACCTTACGTTATGTTGTGTTGTGAGACCTTACACGTACGTTACGTTGTGAGACCTTACGTTATGTTGTGAGACCTTACATGTACGTTACGTTGTGAGACCTTACATGTACGTTATGTTGTGAGACCTTACATGTACGTTATGTTGTGAGACCTTACATGTACGTTATGTTGTGAGACCTTACATGTACGTTACGTTGTGAGACCTTACATGTACGTTACGTTGTGAGACCTTACATGTACGTTATGTTGTGAGACCTTACATGTACGTTACGTTGTGAGGCCTTACATGTACGTTACGTTGTGAGACCTTACATGTACGTTATGTTGTGAGACCTTACATGTACGTTATGTTGTGAGACCTTACATGTACGTTACGTTGTGAGACCTTACATGTACGTTATGTTGTGAGACCTTACATGTACGTTATGTTGTGAGACCTTACATGTACGTTACGTTGTGAGACCTTACATGTACGTTGTGTTGTGAGACCTTACATGTACGTTGTGTTGTGAGACCTTACATGTACGTTGTGTTGTGAGACCTTACATGTACGTTACGTTGTGAGACCTTACATGTACGTTGTGTTGTGAGACCTTACATGTACGTTACGTTGTGAGACCTTACGTTACGTTGTGAGACCTTACACGTACGTTACGTTGTGAGACCTTACATGTACGTTACGTTGTGAGACCTTACATGTACGTTACGTTGTGAGACCTTACATGTACGTTACGTTATATTCGCCTAATAATATAATTATGTATTCTAGAATTTCTAATGCATGTGATTTTACTGTATTCTAGTGTTTCTCATTATTCAGGTCACTGAGTTCTTTAGAATTTGCCTAAATCGTGCATGTATATATGTATATATAAACAACCTGTAAGGTTGTTTAGCTGTTTGATGTAAATATAAAGATATTCATCAAGATACACTACAGCTAGCAAGCAAATATATACTGTATGTTGACGTCAAGTGTATCACCAGCAAATAAGCAATCCATATCCAAATATTTGGTAAAACACACAAGGCCTTATACCATTATACTGAACAGTAACTACTATTAATAATTATTCCTTGCTGCCATGTTGGATGTATTTGACAAAAGTTATCATCTGTATAGCACATATGTAATTAATCATTCAAAATGTAATTAATCACCTCTCAATGTCCCTCCCCTCCCCCTCCCTCCCATACACAGTCAAACAATAGATGTACATGAACTGTAAATTGAAAAAAAAAATTCAGAGGTGATCAGCTTAAGAAATAGTTGTGATTGTACAAAAAAATTGCCCAACCCCTCCTCATTCAAGAACAGAGTGGCTCATGCCTTAGCATAGGTGTAGAGTATGGGGGGGGGGGACTGAGGGGCTTTAGCCCCCAGAGAAATCTCAATGAGGGGGCTGAGCCCCCCCCAGAAATTTTGCAGCAACTGACACATCAATCACCATTCACAAATCATAGATTACTCGTTAGGAAAAAGCTCCCATATACAGTGATAAGTCAACCCAGTAAACCCAACATTGAAAAATTGTTGAAATATGTTGTATTTTAACTAGTTTTTATGACATTTCATGACCTTCAGTGTTCTTAAAAATCACCCCTCAGAATGTAGGAAATGGCATCTCCAAGACTCTAAATTTCAAAAATTTCCGGGGGACATACCCCCACCCCCCTGGAAAAATTCTTAGAAAGGCCCTGTTCAGCACTTCAGCCCCCCTAGATGAAAACAAAACTCTACACCTATGTGCCTTAGGCTTTTAAATATTTAAAATAAGATATGAATCACCTTTTAAAAAGATCTACTGTTAAAATGGGCACACATGAGGGGAGGGTTGACACCACAGCCCCAATCTAACATTTGAAAGTGAATAAAAAGTGGTGTGTGCTATTAGGGTGCTGCCTCTCACCAATTAGTTAAGCCCAGTTAGACGGGGTTAGTACTTGGATGGGTGACTGTCTGGGAATAACCCCGTTCTCAGGGTGGGGCTCATGTGAGTAGAGTTTAGTTGGTCTCTCCTGTGCTTCGAGGGTTTTTCACTGGGTTCTCTGGTAATTTTCCTCCCTCTGTAAAATCAACACCTATAAGTCTTAGTTGTAAATGGAGGACCCCACCAGCTCGATCTGCTGAAAAACTTATCCTCCTTAAATAAATAATAATAAGAACAATAACAATAACAATAACAATAACAATAACAATGACAATGACAATGACAATGACAATGACAATGACAATGACAACGACAACGACAATAACAATAACAATAATAACAATAATAATAATAATAATAAAAAAGTCGGTCCAATCACACTACGTTTTGGTCAGGACTTTACTACCTTTTGGGTAAACTTATCTAATAGACGTCTGAACTGATCAAAAGTCGGTCCCTAACGAAAACCACCCTCCAAAAATGTTTTGAATGTGCTCCCCTGCCTAAAACCAATACTCTGGACTCTTGAAAGAGGTCTCCGTATTAATTTAGAAAATAATTCTGAGTTTACAGCAGAGCTGTTACATTTTGTCTCTTTAAACAATTACAAACTGGTCCCTTTAAATCTCTGATATTTTTTTACCTAACCTTAAGTTTTTAAATGACAAAATAACTGCAACAAAAATATAGTTAAAATACAGGATTCTTTTATAAATTTTTAAAATTATATTGCTACCTTGCTGTTTTGATATCTTTTTTTAGACAAAATTCATCCACTTGACTTGGTCGTACTGCTAGATGGCTCCGTAAATGCCGGCGAAGATAACTTCAAGAAGGAACTAGTGTTCGTCCGAAAGCTTTTTAACAGGTTAATAGTTCTCTTGTAACAGTTGTGAGTTGGTCTGAGCTTTTTTTGGTTCTTTTTTTGGCAACAAAAGGGGTCATTCATTTCGTTGTTGATATATACAGTGGCCACGATCATTTACAACCCGCAAAGGAATTTGCCGCGGGAAAAACGCCCAAAATGTCTGCCTGAGTTGTGCCCGAGGAATTGAAAGCATGCACCGATTGTAACATACGAACAAACAAACCGGACGGAGAATTTAAGAGGAAAAGGATGTGGAAAAAAAGAAAGAAAAAGAGAATAACGGAGGGAAAAGGGGAGAGATGGGAAAAGGAGAGAAGGGGAGATGGAGAGAGGAGAGAGAGAGGGGGAAAAGAGGAAAAGAAAGACGGAAACAGAGAGAGAAAGGGAAAGGGAGGGAAGGAGAGGGAGGGAACGAAAAGGAAGAGAGACGAGAGAAAGGAGAGAAGAAGCAAAGAAGAGAGGGAGAGAGGAAGAAGAGGAGAAAAGAAAGGAAGAAGCAAGGGAGGAAAGGAGAGAGGGAAAGAAAGAGAGAATACAAGAAAGGAGACTGGAGCGAAAGAAGGAGAAGGCAAAGAAGGGGAGAAGAAGAAAAGAAGAGAGGAAAGGAATGAGAGGGAAGGAAGGACAGAGGCCAGGGAAGAGAAGGAGGGAAGGAAAGAAGAAAGAAGGCCAAAGAATGGGGAAGAAGAGAGAGAGAGCGAGCTAAAATCGATAGGGAGGCATGAAAAAAGGGAGGCACAGAAAGAGGGAGAAATAGATAGATGGACAAACGGACGAGTGGATAGATCAATAGATCGCTAGCTAGATATCACGAATTGATCAACAGAAGTATGCTATTTCATACCAGGTTTCCAATAGACAAAGACGGGGTCCATGTTGGTTTAGGAGTCATTTCCGACGACGGTCTCGTTGCGTTTAATCTCAAAGAAAACCTGAACAACGCAAGTGTCAATGCCGCCATCGACAAACTAACGTACCCAGGAGGTACATCAAACCTAGGCAAAGCTCTGACCAAGATACGCAGTTGGATATTTCAGACGAGTCAACGAAGCGGCGTGCCGAAAGTTCTCGTCTCGCTTTTGAAAGGTACGACTGCCGAAGGATTCAAGGCTCCTTCCGCGCAACTCCAGGAAGATGGTATCAAGATCATCAGCATCGGTGTCGAGGCAGATCGCATTCAAACATACACAATCTCGTCCATAGTCATGTTCGAAAACCTAGTGGAATTTCTTTATGAAACAGACGAAAAGTTGAATAATATCGTGAATTCGATAAACGGAGGTTCGTAAATAATGTTAGCGGAAAACATCTTTGAAATATGACTCTAGCCCCTAAAATCCATGTCGTTGGCTCGCCGGTCACTTTAAGATATCCTCCTTCTATTTTAGCTGCGGGTGTACACAGTGGAGTGTTAGCAGACGACCTAGAAGAGATCAATGGTGGTAGGATCAGCCTGGATAAGTCACAAAGTGGTCCTAATCATCGCGATTCTAACCTCATTGGAGGAATTCCAATTAACGAAGAAACATTAAGACCATTAGGTTGGTAAAAGATGGTGAATCTTCTAAAATCCATGACTAATTAACCATGACCATGACCAACACCATGACCATGGCCATGACCATGACCATGACCAACACCATGACCAACACCATGACCATGGCCATGACCACGACCATGACCATGACCATGACCATGACCATGACCATGGCCATGACCAACACCATGACCGTGGCCATGACCATCACCAACACCATGACCACGACCACGACCATGACCAACACCATGACCATAACCACGACCATGACCAACACCATGACTATGACCATACCATGACTAACACCATGACTATGACCATACCATGACCAACACCATGACCAACATCATGACCATGACCATAACCAACACCATGACCAACACCAAGACCATGACCATGACCATGACCATGACCAACACCATGACCAACACCATGACCAACACCATGACCACGACCAGACCAGACGACCATGATTAAAACCACGTAGTTACCTTTATACAATTACCATTTTAATACCACTATCATTTTCATTATCACGATCATTGTAATCATCATCTTCACCGTTTTTGTCATGACCATGACCATGACCATGACCAACACCATGACCAACACCATGACCAACACCATGACCACGACCAGACCAGACGACCATGATTAAAACCACGTAGTTACCTTTATACAATTACCATTTTAATACCACTATCATTTTCATTATCACGATCATTGTAATCATCATCTTCACCGTTTTTGTCATGGTCTTGGTCATGCATGGTCGTCCTTGTTACTGTTACTGTTGCGGCTGTTACTGTTGCGGCTGTTACTGTTGCGGTTGCGGTTACGGTTACTGTTACTGTCGCTGTCGCTGTCGCTGTCGCTGTTACTGTTACTGTTACTGTTACTGTTACTGTTACTGTTACTGTTACTGTTACTGTTACTGTTACTGTTACTGTTACTGTTACTGTTACTGTTACTGTCATTGTCAGTGTCAGTGTCAGTGTCACTGTCGCTGCCACGACCACCGTCACTGTCATTTAAAGTACTTGAAAAATTAACACAACGTATTTTCTTCACGTTAATTACTTAGATCCCGCAGACATCGCATTTCTAATCGACGGCTCAGAAGGAGTTGGAAAAGAAGACTTTGAACGCGAACTTAAATTTCTTGGAAAATTCGTCAAGAAATTCCCCATCTCGGAAACTACGACTCGCATTGCTCTTGGAACAATATCTGACGACGGAAGAATTGACTTTGGTTTTAATCAGCAACAGGATGCAAAAGCGATAGAAAAGAGCATAAGGTTGACCGCTTATCCGGCGGGAAAAATGAACGCAGGAAAAGCTTTGAGAAAGGTCCAAGAAGAAATATTTCAGAAATACACAAGATCAGGGGTTGCGCAAGTAAGCTTTTGTTTCTCTTTGATATGTAGATTATTACCGGGAAGCTAATAATCCATATATAATACTTGTAGAGCTTTAGCAGCGAGAGACAAAGCGCTAACAGACAATATATACTACGCTATTAAGAAAGTCTAACAAGAATTTCTACAGACCGCGTCAATTATTTACACGTACGTATTTTGAACGAGCTTCTTCGTAGCTCTTGAGCGTTACGTGTTTAAATTAAATTTGATTGATTGATTGATTGATTGATTGATTGCTAGTGATTGATTGATTGACTGCTTGATTGATTGATTGATTGATTGATTGGTTGGTTGATTGGTTGGTTGGTTGGTTGGTTGGTTGGTTGGTTGGTTGGTTGGTTGGTTGGTTGGTTGGTTGGTTGGTTGGTTGGTTGGTTGGATGGTTCGTTCGTTCGTTCGTTCGTTCGTTCGTTCGTTCGTTCGTTCGTTCGTTCGTTCGTTCGTTCGTTCGTTCGTTCGTTCGTTCGTTCGTTCGTTCGTTCGTTCGTTCGTTCGTTCGTTCGTTCGTTCGTTCGTTCGTTCGTTCGTTCGTTCGTTCGTTCGTTCGTTCGTTCGTTCGTTCGTTCGTTCGTTCGTTCGTTCGTTTTTTTTTATTCGTTTGTTCGTTGTATATAATTGTATCATGTTGTGACATACATGTGCATAATGATTTATCCGAGAAAGTTGTATATCTTTGCTATTATGAAACAAAATTACTTTGAATACTTAATGTTTATTAAAACACTTTAACGAAAAACTGCAAAAGATGTTAATTTGTCATTTTAAATGTTCTTTCAAATAAGACAAACTTAATTTTCTTTTCATAGGCACTTTAAAAATGTACAGTTAATATTCTATAACTTCGTTCATCAAAAATCTTTAAACCTACAGCTACAAACGTATGACGGAATGAAGATGTACAGGCTAATGTACTTTGATATATTGAAGATAAGTTCACACTAGCGGAGTTCGACTGCAAGGATTTGGATTTGGAATGGATTTAGATTAGAAGTTCACCAGTGAGAACGCAGTTGGACTAAATGGTTTAGACTGGGGTTAGACTAGATTTAAGTCCACTTATAACGGATCATTACAGACCGGGAATAGACTTGACCAAGTGTGCATGAATGCTGTTGTATGAATACTGACTTTGGGCAGGAAATAGATTGCTTTTCATTGTGATGTAGTCACCCACCGTAGGGTGGTTAGAACAAAATTGAAAACAAGTTGTCGTAAAAATCCAATCTTTTGTGTACAGTAAACGTAACCAGTGATTCCTATATACAAGTTGAGTCTCAATCTAAATCCAGTCTAAGGTTGCTGGTGAAAACGTACTTTAACCATTTGACTCCTAAGCACGCATGTAGGCGCACCTTTACTCTGGCTAACGGCAGACGATTTTACTCGTCAAGGGAAGGCCCCTGGTAGTCAAGGGGTTAAGATTGATCAATGAATGTCAATTTGGTGCTGCATGGGCTACGACACCAATCAAAACCATGGTACCCACTCTGACACGCCTTACCCAGCCAATGTTAACAACTTGATATAGACTTGAACCAAGCCCATCTCTCTGAATGGGACTGAACCTGCATGTTTCATTAAACGAGTGAGTGTTTGGGAAACAGTGCGCGGAGCGGGAGCCGGAAAAACAGACTGACTTGGTTCACCTGCAACGCACTTTAAGACTGGGTCATGAACCAACCATATCTTGTACTCCTTTCTCGCTCAGAGTAGTATGCCTTTGACGCTTTAGTACAGTACTACGGTGCTTTTGAAGAGACGAGCCAACAAGTCTTATAACATGTTCTAGGGATTTGAGGTGAAGGAAAATTCGAGTGTAGAATATATACATTTTAAGACCAAACCGGGACCAGTTGCGAAAAAATGCAACTATACAGGCCTTCCGGCAGGAATTGAACACACGACCTTGCGATTCTAGTGCAATGCTCTGACCACTGAGCCACGTATATATTCTACACTCGAATTTTCCTTCACCTCAAATCCCTAGAACATGCTATGTAATCGAGTGAAATGCCCAATATTACTTCTAATAAACCCAATTCTCTCCTGGCATTACCACCTTAATGTATACAGAACTCGCGATCAAGCTCTCGGCAACGGCCTCCGTGGCTCAGTGGTCGGATCATAATGCAATAGAATCGCAAGGTCGTGGGTTCAATTCCTTCTCGAAGGCCTGTGTAGTTGCATTTTTCGCAACTGGTCCCGGTTTGGTCTTAAAATGTATATATTCTACACTCGAATTTTCCTTCACCTCAAATCCCTAGAACATGCTATGAATCGAGTGAAATGCCCAATATTACTTCTAATAAACCCAAGTCTTATAACAAATGATATGTGATATTGGGCATTTCACTCGATTACATAGCATGTTTTAAGGATTTAGGGTGAAGGAAAATTCGAGTGTAGAATATATACATTTTAAGACCAAACCGGGAGCAGTTGCGAAAAATGCAACTACACAGGCCCTCCGGCAGGAATTGAACCCACGACCTTGCGATTCTAGTGCAATGCTCTGACCACTGAGCCACGGAGGCCGTTGCCGAGAGCTCGATCGCGAGTTCTGTATATATAATAAGGTGGTAATGCCAGGAGAGAATTGGGTATATTATAAATGATATTGGGCATACCACCTTATTATATATACAGAACTCGCGATCGAGCTCTCGGCAACGGCCTCCGTGGCTCAGTGGTCATAGCATTGCACTAGAATCGCAAGGTCGTGGGTTCAATTCCTGCCGGAGGGCCTGTGTAGTCGCATTTTTCGCAACTGCTCCCGGTTTGGTCTTAAAATGTATATATTCTACACTCGAATTTTCCTTCACCCTAAATCCTTAAAACAAGTCTTATAACAGTTGCTTTAATGCATTTTAGATTCTGGTTGCTATCATGAAAGACAGATCACTGGATGACGTCAAAGACATCGCAGCTGACATGCGCGAAAACCGAATAAAGATCATCGCCATTGGAACAAACAAGATTCACAAAGATGTCGATGCGTCTTCGTCCATCTCGATTTTTAAAGACGATGTCAATGGACTTCTTTCGGACGACAAAACTCGGAAAATTCTTTATCAAAAAATACTAGAACAGGCTGAGACTAAAACGTAATAAAAAGTTGTCGAGATCAAGGAATTTTATAACAAGGTTTCAACATGTACAGCACCATTCCATGAAATTTTTATATTAGATTCAGACGCAACTGTAAATACATTAGTTTCACAAAAGATAAAAAATAGTCTCATCCGTGAACGTCTATCCCTCTGACGTTACACGCGTTGTCATTTTTGAACTGTTTTTGACGAGAACCTAGCTGTACATCAAACTTGAGCCGAGAGCAGATATCCTAAAAATATCTACATATAAAAAATGGTCTATAGACTATAGACCATAGACGTTGACCATTAAAGACCATAGACCATAGACCTTCGATCATCAACTATAAACGATAGACCATTGACCCCATGGACCATAGACCATAGACCACATACTGTAGAGTGTAGACCATCGATCGATCGACAATCGACTTTAGACCATAGACCATAGACCATAGACCATAGACCATAGACCATAGACCATAGACCATAGACCATGGACCATAGACCATAGACCATAGACCATAGACCACACACCATACACCATAGACCATAGACCATAGACCATAGACCATAGACCATAGATCATAGACCATAGACCATAGACCATAGACCCTACAGACCATGGACCATAGACTATCGATCATCGACCATAGACCACGGACCACAGACCATAGACTATTGAGCATTGGTCATCGACTATAGGCCATAGACCATAGACCACAGACTATAGACCATCTATATATTATTTAGGGTCGCAGTAATTGGCCTTTAGGCCTTTAGGCTGTTGCTGTATAACTCTGCCATAGGTTTCTTAAAAGTATAGAGTATGAATTCCTTATAAGACGACATACAAAGAAATCAGTCACAGTATCCACACGCACTCTTGCAGACCTTTCTCAAACCTTTCAAATCAGGCGTATCGCTACACAGATCACTTTTCGCATAAAACGAGCACTCTTCGTGAACGTATTTACAAATACCTAAAAAAAAAGAAAACAATTTAAATAACGCCACCAAACCTACATTCAAATAACAACTTGGTTCCAAGTAATTATGTTTAGTATAAATACACAGGTGATTATAGAAAACCGCGCGGGCTGATTGGTCGAGCTACTGCGACTAATCACCTACAATCGTTTATCCTCGATAATCACCTACGTACAGCGTTTATTCAAAATGGCCGTCAGCCAATTTGTCAACGCGACAGACGAGGGAATTAATAATTTCAACGACAATGCTGTTCCTAAGAGTACGAAAATGTGTGTTTATACTAAAAAATTATTCACCTCAGGCTCAGTAATTATCGGTGGATAATAACCTCGACTTCGTCTTGGTTAATATTCACCGATATTCACCCCGCCTTCGGCGAATAATTGTTAATTAATAATAGCAAAGATAAATAATCTTCTCCAATAACTCATTACCCAGATCTGACGTCAAATGTTCAATTTTCAATTTTCAGTGCTCAATTTGTTCAATTTTCAATATAGAAAAAACTGAAATATCCCAACAACGAAGCAAGGAAATGAAAAACTACAAAAGTATGTTAAGTGTTCTTTCAAATAAGATTGCATGACTTGATTTTAATTAAAACTTGCACTTTAATTAAAATTTTCATTGGTTTCAAAAGTCCCGATCTCACCTTTCTTCTCTTCTGTCAGAAATGTTTCTTCTTGGTCCACCTCAGGAGATTCAGATTCAATTCGAGGCTCGTGGTTCAAATTGTATTCATACGAGTCTGATTCTATAGAACCGTCCTGGTCTGTCAAAAAATCTGCTGCAGTTACTGAGGCAGAGTGGTCAGCTGGTTTATCTCCCGTCCCAATCGGCGAAGAGAGTTTCTTTTCAGGCGTAGTGTTCAACAGTTTTGTAAATGGTAGTCTCGTACTTTTTTCCATTGTAGGAACTAGAATAGAAAACACGCGTTTAAATATTCTGCTATGTCAGTTTGTGCTATCCAAAATAGTCGTTATAGCTGCAATACGCAACTTTTCAGGCAATTTGCTAAATAAAAACTAAACCTGTGATCATCATTATTATTATTATTATTATTATTATTATTATTATTATTATTATTATTATTATTATTATTATTATTATTATTATAATTATAATTATAATTATTATTATTATTATTATTATTATTATCATTATCATTATTATTATTATTATTATTATTATTTCCTTCCTTCCTTCCTTCCTTCCTTCCTTCCTTCCTTCCTTCCTTCCTTCCTTCCTTCCTTCCTTCCTTCCTTCCTTCCTTCCTTCCTTCCTTCCTTCCTTCCTTCCTTCCTTCCTTCCTTCCTTCCTGCCTTCCTTTCTGCCCACCTACCTGCATTCCTTCCTTCCTTCTTTCGGTCCTTCCTACCCACCTGCATTCCTTCCTTCCTTCCTTCCTTCCTTCCTTCCTTCCTTCCTTCCTTCCTTCCTTCCTTCCTTCCTTCCTTCCTTCCTTCAACTCAACTCATGACGACTCAGATTATCTATTCATTTTGATTATTTTTTAAAGTTTTACTTTTAAGATTTACCTTGCTGAGGTTTCTAAATTACCTTACCTTTCAAAAGTTTCACGCAAATATCCTGAACAATGCGTTGATCATTGAGTAAAGGATTATGAATATAGTGCTCTGAGGAGGGCAAGGTCACTGTGTCTTTTAACTCAGGGCTTCCTTTTTCACTTATATCCATAGCATTGATTTCAATACTGGCGTTGGAAAAGTACTCCTTAACATCGTGTACAACAGGAAATACATTACTGTCACTAATCACCAAAACTTTAAAGTGAGAATCCTGGTCATCTTTATAAGCTTCTTGAACCATCACGGTCTCAGCAGCGGTCAGAAAAGCCATTGATTGTGGTGATTTAGCAGCTTTGTAGTCCTCATGTCCAATTTTTGAGCGAATTATGTTACGTAGAAAAAGCAGGGGCTTTTTTCTGTATTTGACAAAGCCACCTATCATAAGATTGAAATTCTCATACATTGCTTATTTTTGAAACATGGACAATATTAAACAACTACAATCCGAAATTTTTGGAAGAGTAATTTAACTCTTTACTAGCCACACCTCTTTTTTGTAAATCACCAAACTAACCTGATAGAGGCCTGGAACTACTTCTCCGTTGTCTCCGAGTTAATAGCATCCGTCCAAAATCATCGCTTAAAACTTCGGACACAGTTTTAAAACGAAATTCGAGTCTGGCAGACTTGTTATCGTAAATAATTGCAGAGATCTTTGTGGTACTTCGTTTGGACAAGAGGCAACGCGAGATGTTTCTTGCGAGTTGTAATTTTTCCTCGATACCGTGACGGCTTTGCTGTCCATCTTGAATCTCGTCAATCAAATAGCAAATATCGAAGGATGCTAAAAGAAATTTAAAAAAGAAATAAGCGAACAAATATTAGCCAAAAGTATGACCAATATGTTTAGAATTTATGATAATCAAAACTTCGCAGTAACGTGGAGACCACTATTTCCTTCAAAAACCGGGCACAACTTTACTTAAATAAAAAATAGGCATGCAATGCACGCACGTGTCTACTGCCATTACACGTATTTGAATTGTTAACATAGAACGGTTAGCAACTACGATGTCAGAAGCTTCCAGAGTCAACAGCTACAACAGAGTTAACCCCTTCAGTACCAAAGACGTGCTTTACTATCTTACTCTGGTTGACCCCTTGCGAAAATTTAATATAAGACTTCATATATACGATTTCATATATGAAATGTCAATCTCATATATTAAATTTGTAACTTCATATATTAAATTTGTAATTTCATATATTAAATATGTAATTTCATATATTAAATTTGTAATTTCATATATGAAATTCAAAAACTCATTAATAATTCATGAGGAAAACACAAAAGAAAATCATGACCGTATCGTATCTTTATATGTGAGTAGTAATACCCCCCCATATAGCGCCCAAAGGGATGCCGCCTCATTAAATATTCAACTTATTATTTATTCATTCTCCTGTGGGACCTCCTAACCCTAATCTCATTATGCATACGTCATTAATTCTCATGCTCCTTTGGGACATAGTAGCCCTAACGTCCCCCCCTAAACCCTAGCTGTCACTCAACCCCCCGGTTTTCACTACGTCATACCGACTTATTATTTATTCATTCTCAGACTCCTTTGGGACGTAGTAACCCTAACTTTCCCCCCTGACCCTAGATGTTACTTAACCCCCCGTCATTCCCGATTGGTCTCCGACTGATTTCCGAAGTTACGTCATTATCAAAAGACGCTAGACTTATTTCTTTATAACTAATAGAAACCAACTTTCATTTAAACCCTTAACCCTACTTATAGCCAACACTTGTGGGACACGTAAACGCACGGAGCATGCGTACAGTAAACTTTAACAAAATAGACGTTCTTCACAAGGAACTAAAGAGAAATTGATAGAGGCACTTTATGTTTTTTATCTGAAACCTTGTCTCGATGGGTATAGAGAGTTTTGAGCAGCCGAAGTGTCTGAATTGGCAGAGTTCGTATAGATTTAGATTAATAGCATATGATGAATATTATATTAGAATCTAAATATTCAATCATCCTAGAATCATTGCTAGCTAGACCTTTGTTTATAAGTGAAGAAATCGTAAGAACTTAAGATTTTAGATGATTCGAAAAAGCCGTAGGAACAATTTTATGTGACGGTATATAAACGAAATATTATTTAGTTACGGGGCGGCTCAATGCACACGTAGGAGGTAGGAGCAGTGATATTTGCATAGTGTAGAATATTTAACACGGTATTCAAGAGACGGTTGAAGATGATAAGGGGTAAAATTACTGATATTTGCATAAGCCACATGTAGGAAACTCATTAAAAACTCATTAAAAACTCATTAACAAATGAAACAAAAGAACATGTTTGGGCAATCTTAGGATGTAACCATAGAGAATGTACAGCGTCGCGTCGTCTCATTCGATTTCTGTTCTCTTACGAGTAACGTCGAAAGTCTTTTGGAGTGTGTCTTGGAAAGTGTTTTATTGGAAAGTTTTTATTCTACTGTGATCAAGATGTCTCAAACGGTAAGTTTGTGTTTCAAGCGTTATTTTCGGGCGAAACTTGAGTGTATACTTATGATTTTGCGAATGTATACTTATGATTTTGCCACTTATGTTTTTAGATTGATATGATGGATTTGATCAAGAGTTGTGAGACGGAGAGTGCTTTGGAGTTTTTGGAGGAGTCGTTTCTTCTTAAGGAAGAGCAGAAGCGGGCTGCTTTACAGCAGAAAGTTATCTTTTGGACGAATGCTATGGCTGATGATCTTCAACGAGAGACAGAGACGCCATCTGGTGTTGTAAGCGAAATGATGGCCAATTGGACCGACGACGAACGTCGCCAATTCAACGAAGATTGGGCCAACGACGAGTTTCTGTACTATAACGAGGAAGTTGAGCAACTCGATTCTCCTGAACCGTTGGAGAACCAAGTGGGAGAAGGCAGTAAGAAGACGGTCTTTTAAAACCGTCTGTGTTAAATGTCACTCGTGCCGTCCTCTGTCCGGTCTTCTTGTTAAAATGTGCTGTTAATTTATGTATATTCACGAGTCTTAGGTGAGAACTTACTTTTAATATTTATGTTTTAATGTTTTCCATATTAATTTTGTATTTTGGGGATCCCGTAATGGAGCCACAAGCTCTGTGGGACTTCCCTGTCATTTTGGCAAAGCTTGTAAATAAATAAATAAATAAAACGTGCCGACGTTGATGAGTCTACACCGAAGCGCCAAAAACCCGACGAGGAGTACTTTACCATCAAATCGGCCAAACAAGTCAAAGTAAAGAAATTCAAGACCACAGGTACCGATTTACACTGTTCAGTTTAACGATTTAAATATTCATGGCGTGTGGTTTCCACGTTAAACTGCGCTTTTAAGCGCTCACTTGACCGTTTGGCGTGTGATAATAAATTAAAGTTTACCATGTTTTTTAATCCTTATGTGTGTGGTTTCCACGTTAAACAGCGCTTTTAAGCGCTCACTTGACCGTTTGACGTGTGATATGAAATGAGGTTTACCATGCTTTTAATTCTTATGACCTGGTCAAATGTGTAAGATAGTGTATTATGCTTTAGGTACGGATTATACCATCCAGTTCAACCCATTAAACGTTCATGGTGTTTCAAATGTTGTGTCAACGCTAAACCGCGCTTTTCAGCACCTGTTTGACCGTCTAACTTCGGATATGGCCCCTCATGACCAAGTTCGCCTGATTCTAAACTCCCACCAGTTAGATCGACCTATTTCCTTGCCTTTCCTCCAACGAGACCGTCTGACCCCAGAGAAATTCCTGGCCACTGTGGAACGTGTCGTTCAATCGAATACACAGTTTACGTTGGATGAATCAGTTAACGTTAATGTGGTCCACGTCGAAATGCCTCACGGAGGCACTGGTCGAAAGCGTAACGTGGTCAACCTACAGAGTTACCTCAACAAGAAACGCTGTCTAATTCAGATCAAGAACAAAGATGAACTGTGTTGTGCCCGAGCGATTGTCGTTGCCAAGGCGAAGTTAGATAACGATCCCCAATACACGAGCATCGTTAATCATCGAAGGACAATGCAAACCCGTTTAGCCAACGAACTTCACGAGACCGCTGGTGTCCCCCTGGGTCCCTGTGGGATCCCCGAGGTCAAGAAGTTCCAGGCTGTCCTCCCTGGTTACCAGTTAAACGTCGTATCTAAGGAACATTTGAACGCTTTAATTTATTCGGGTCCAGAGGCCGAGAAATGTTTATACCTCTACAACCACGACAACCACTACGACGTGATTACCAGTATGCCTGCCTTCCTCGCTCGTAAGCAGTACTGCCATAGATGTAAGAAAGGCTACGACAAGATTACTGACCATCCATGTGGCGACCTTTGTAAATTGTGCAACACCCAGAACTGTCCCGTGATCAAGTGGAAATACTGTCGAGAATGCAATCGGTTTTTCAAGAGCGACGACTGCTTTGCCCGCCACAAAGCTGCAGTTGGACAACAAAAACCTCTCTGTTCTTCGCTAATCAAGTGCAAAAAGTGCCAACGCGTCGTGACAAGAGCCAGCATCCATGATCATCATTGTGGCCTAGTGCGCTGCTCCGTTTGTCAAAAATACGTGAAACCTGACAACCACCAGTGCTATATTCAGCCCATAGCTGAGAGGAACCAGCAACGTGCCCAAGAAAGCCAACGCAACGATTTCGTCGACGACGATGTTGCTGTGGATGATGACAACGACAGCGGCGAACGAGAACAGAACCTGATGTTCTTTGACTTCGAATGTACACAAGACGACGGACAACACATTCCCAATCTCTGCGTGGTCCAGAACGAAAGCGGTGATGAGATCGTGTTTTCTGGTCCAAACACCAAGGAGGAATTCTGCGAATGGCTCTTCAAGGAGAACGCCAACACTACGTTCATCGCGCACAATTTTCAGGCGTATGATGGGTACTTTATCCTTCAGTACCTGTACAAGAACGGTATCGTCCCTGAAGTGATTACCCGCGGTGCCAAAATCTTGTCTCTCTCCGTGCCAGAAAGGAATATCAAGTTTATAGACTCGTTATGTTTTATTCCAATGCGTTTGGCCAACTTCCCAAAAACGTTTGGTATAACCGAACTCCAGAAAGGCTACTTTCCACATTTTTTTAACCGCGCCGAGAAGCAAGACTATGTTGGACCCCTTCCTGAAGCCAAATTCTACGATCCTGATGGTATGAGTCCCGGTGATCGAGAGAAGTTTTACGTGTGGTACAACGAGCTTCAGAATCAAGAGTATGTCTTCGACTTTCAAGCCGAAATTCTGAGCTACTGCCAGTCGGATGTTAACATCCTTCGTCGCTGTTGCCTTGAATTCCGTGAGTTGTTTCGGGAAGTGACTGATGTTGACCCCTTCGCCTCTTGCCTCACTATCGCCTCCGCTTGCAATCTTGTTTTTCGCAAAACGTTCCTAAAGGAAAACACTATCGCCGTTATTCCACCCTGTGGTTATACACCTGAGAATAAGCAGTCGGTGATTGCACTGAAGATGTTGGCTTATATCGCCCAGCGTGACAATATCGCCATTCGACACGCTCGCAATCATGGAGAACAACGCATTGGGAAATACCTCGTAGACGGGTACAACGCCGAGACGAACACAGTGTGGGAGGTGCAAGGCTGTCTGTGGCATGGTTGTACCAAATGTTATGCCAGGGATACCATCAATCCTGTCAACGAGTTAACCATGCATGAACTTCATCAAAGAACCCTGGAAAAAGTTCAGTTCTTAACGGACAATGGGTACAACGTCGTTGAGATATGGACTTGCGACATCGACCGTCAGCTCGCTGCAGACCCTGATATGAAAAGGTTCTTCGACGACTTCGAGATCTCCGAGCCCCTACAGCCAAGAGAAGGTTTCTTCGGTGGGAGAACGAACGCGACTCGTCTCTTCTACGAAGCCCAGCCTAACGAGAAAGTCCACTACGTGGATTTCTGCAGCCTCTATCCATGGTGCAATAAATACGGTGAATATCCGCTTGGTCATCCTCAGATCATCACGGAGAACTTTGCCCCCATCGACGCGTACTTCGGTCTGGTCAAGTGTTCCGTTCTTCCTCCTCGTGGCCTCTACCATCCTGTCCTTCCTTATCGTACCCAAGGAAAATTGATGTTTCCACTGTGTCGTTGTTGTGCAGACAATCTGCAGCAAGAACCATGCGGTCATAGCGACGCTGAGCGAGCTCTCCATGGAACCTGGGTCACCCTGGAGCTGCAAAAAGCATTGGAAAAGGGATATCGTCTGGTCAAAGTCGATGAAGTCTGGCATTTCCACGAGCACACTGATGGTCTGTTCAAGGACTACGTGGACACGTTCCTCAAAATCAAACAAGAGGTAAGATATTAATATTGTTTTTCACATGTTACTTGTCAATTATGACTTATTATCCTTATTCTTCTTCAGGCCAGTGGTTTCCCTGCAGACTGCGACACCGACGAGAAGAAGGCCCAATATATCGCTGATTATGCTGCCAACAAAGGTATTCAGCTGGATCCGAATCAGATTGTCAAGAATCCTGGTCTGAGGGCGCTGGCAAAGCTGATGTTGAATTCTTTTTGGGGTAAGTCGAACAAAACACATATTAAATGTGAATGGAGGGGTGAGTGGAGGGCCTGGGGGAGACGTAATGCAATTGTTTACACAGAGGTTAATGTTTTTCTTTTTTGTTTTTATATTACTATAGGTAAATTTGCACAGCGTCCCAACATGACCCAGGTCAAGATCATCTCAGATCCAGCCGAATACTTCGACCTGCTATCCAGCGACAAAATCACCGTGACAGACGCCAACTTCATCAACGACGAACTGATTGAGGTCCACTTCGAGAACGTCGACGAGTTTGTTGAAGCCAGTGGAAAGACCAACGTTGTTATCGCCGCCTTCACGACAGCCCACGCCCGTCTCAAGCTCTATGGTGTCCTGGAACAGTTGGATCGCCGAGTCTTGTATTTTGATACAGACTCTGTGATCTACGTGTCAAAGGAAGGAGACTGGGAACCACCCACCGGATCCTACCTTGGTGAGCTCACTGACGAACTGGACGGCAATCACATCACCACATTTGTGTCCGGCGGGCCCAAAAATTACGCGTATGAGACGAACTCGGGTAAAACGGTGTGCAAAGTGCGAGGGATCACTCTCAATTACAGAACTGTACAGAAAGTTAATTTTAATGTCATGTGTGATATGGTGTACCTTAATGTTATGTGTGATGTGGTAGATCCGTTGTCTGTAAATATTCCGTATAAAATAGTGCGTGAAAGAAAAGAAAAGAGTGTGTCAACCAGGGGGGAAACTAAAGATTATAGAGTTGTATATAATAAACGTGTGATAGTTGATAATTTTGATACTTTACCTTATGGATTTTAACTTTGTGTGTTTGTAAATAATTTTAAAAATTTTGTGTGTATTTGTAAATATATCTTTTATTAATACTATCTATTGTCAATTTTCTGGCGTGGCGGTTTAAGGGCTTAATGAGGGTCTTTTAGAACACAGGGTTAGGGGTGGGGGTGGAGGGTCAGAGGGGACAGGGAGTGTATTCAAGCGATAGGGCCACAGGGCCTCGAAAAAGGCCCCCAGGGCCATATAAAGTATTTATTTTTGAGTACCATTTCAAATCGTTCATTTGTTATCATGCCTCGAAGGCGTAAGGATTGTCCTGTCTGTGGCAAGCAAGGTTTATTAAGATTAGCAAATCATTTATCCAATGTTCATCAACTCTCTTCAAAAGATAGGCAACCGTATTTGATTCGAGCTAAAGCTTCTCCTATAGATTTAGAAACTTTGTTAAACGAATTACACAGACTTATTCGAATTACTAAGTACACAAAACGGGTACAATGTACGAAGCGGCCAAAATGGTATAAATAAGATTTCACAAGCGTTCTGTTCAGTTTAACTATGTACTCCATACAGTTAACACATCCGTTTGGGCTCATGGTCTCTGGGGGGACCAAGACGGGGAAGACATCCTTTGTCAAGGAATTGTTAGCCAACGCCCAAATTATGATCGACCCTGCTCCAGAAAATATCATGTATTTCTACTCGGAATATCAAGATACGTTTGCTGAAATAGAAACCCTAATTCCAGGGATTCAGTTTATCCAAGGTTTGCCTCAATCGATGTTGGATAGCATTAACCCCCAAACAAGAAATTTGTACATCATTGATGACATGATGGGTGAGAAAGACGCAGAAATCGCTAAACTATTTACGAAAAAATCGCACCATGGGAATCTAAGTGTGATTTATATCGTGCAAAACCTATTTCATCAAAGCAAAGATCATCGTACCATCTCTCTGAATGCCAGTTATCTCGTGTTAACCAAAAATGTTCGAGATGCTAGTCAAGTAGTTCATTTGGCTAAGCAACTGTATCCTAGCAACACAAAATTTTTTCAGCAAGCCTATCAGATGGCGACTAAAGAGCCGTATTCCTACTTGTTTGTCGATCTCACGCCGACATGTCCCGATGAAATCCGAGTAAGATCCGGGATCTTTCCGACGGACACCCACTACGTGTACCAGCCCAGAGTATAAAAGGGGCTGTTCAGTGACAATGCGATCATTTGACAATGTCTGCTTGTATAAGAAGGAACTGCGATGTTTTAAAAGTATTGGCAAAGTGTAATCCTCAACTGCGAAACGCAATTATAAAAGCTGCCGACGACGATATATTAGAAGCCATTAGACAGTGTCTTTTGAACGTGTGGTGTGAAACAATTAAGATTACTCCGAAAACAGCAAGGAAACTAGCCCCTTATAACGATCATATCAAGTTTGTTGCTGATAAACGTCATCCAGTAGCAAAAAGAAAGAAAGTCATTCTACAAGAAGGTGAAGGTTTTCTACCGTTTCTCTTAGCTCCTGTACTTGAACAACTGGCGAGTTTTTTAACCAAATAATGGAACACGTCCGGAGATTGGTGTTAGTTCCAGAACATATGACAGACCGAAAGAAACCCTTGGTCACTCCTTTAACAGCGCAGGTGAATGAACTAGATTCAGAAATGCAAAATCTTCTTAAACGTCAAGATATAACACAAGACGAGAAAGTGAAAATGTACGATCAGTCGCTTCAACGCTACCTGAATTATTACGATAAACGCATGAGTAGACCCGTACGTGTAAACGTCGTATCGACGCCCATAGCTGACGATAAACCTGAAGAATCAGTGAATACAGAAGAGATTGCTGCACCCTCTGAGTTGCCTGGAGAGATAGAAACTGACATTTTAGAAAGTGTACCCGTAACAATGAAATCAAGAGCTCGCCAGTTGGTTAAGAAACTTAAAGCGAATAAAGACCTCATAGGATGGACTGACCAAGGACAAATGGTGTTTAAAGGACGACCAATTCCGGGTACAAATGTTGTTGACTTGGTCAACGATTCTCTACGTCAACGAAAGAATTTCAACCCTGCTGGATGGCAGCTTTTCGCAAAAGCATTAGGAAACATGAATGTTCCCGAAGGCATTATCAGAAATGAAAATCGTTTAAGCATGGTACGAGAATATAAGACTAAAGATATTTCAGACACCTCCCCGCCCCTGACGTCATCTCCCGCAACATCAAAAAGAACAAAAGAAAAACAGAAACGAAGAGACAAAAACTTACATCCATATAAATGGGTTAAATAAATTTATTCCTTGTAAAACTTTTGATATTACAATAAAGAATTGTTTACAACATTAATTATCTTGTATTTATTACACACAATAATATTTACGCATAAAGTCACGGACTAGCATGTCATTCCATTCTTTATTATTAGTAAACATGCCAACAATTGTTGACATGGCAATATTTCTACATCGATGTAAAGCATAAAATAAACAATATTGTCCACACACGCGAGACCCTAATGACTGTAAAGTCTGTTCATTCCAGGTAAAACTGATAGTATGATCTCGTAAAAACGTTTCAAAGCTTTTGCTATAAAATCCGGGTTCTTGTCCGTACGAGTCCAAAAATTCCCCTTGTCCATCTGAAGTGAGATAAATTGCTACCCAATGCGTACCAGGTCCATTACTAGAATCCACATTCAGAATAAAACCTCTAGGTCTTTTCGGTATCTGACTTGGTAGACGATCCGATGGTAACACGTCTTTAAATACGGTCTTGGTAAATGGATCACTTTTCAGGACGTTTAGGATTTGTAGAGTGTTCATCTAACTGCTAAAGTCGCACAGAACGTTGCGGTTGGCGTCAATTTCGATAAGACTTTGAAATTCTCCTAGCACCACGATATTTATAGCTGCTGTCAGAGCCGTTCCAAATTGACATTCTATCGATACGTTTCCGTTTTTAATCGGTTGAATATGATCACTCAGGCACAGATCAGCTGTCAGATCAAACACGAATAAAGTGTACCCATTGGCATACTCATCTCGTGTAATACCATTGCCATCATTTTGAAATAACTTGTTAGTACCAGCATACAAGGTTTGGAAAGCGGATACGTAGTTACTTCCTCTCGCAGCAGCAAATTTCAGTTGTAGGGGTTTTCCAGGCAAATGTTCTCCATTTACCGTTAGACCAAGAGAAGTGATGTCGTAGTTTTTGAAATTGAAAGGATTTTTAGTATAGGTACCATTATAAGCATCTGCATCCACCATTCCGATAACCACTCGATTAGGTATAGGGCCTTGAAATATATTTGGTTGATTGCCTGACATATTTCCTCTCGGTACAGAAACCACTTTACAACTGACACGATTGATAGGGTACTTGGCCGTGACACGTTGAAGGGCATGGGTATGAGCCATCATAACGGTAGAAGAGACGTTGACACGTCGAACGCGAAATACACATTCTTCCAAAACCACTTTAAAATCAGGATGATCTGCTGACGATACCAGTGAAAATGGGTTTCTCGAACGCACTAGCTTGAGTTTGATTGGTACAGCACCAAGAATATAACGGTCTTGTGCAAACAAGTCGGAATGGATTCTTCCTTCCATAGCCACAGACTTACTTTGGCTTGCATGAGCGTACCGCAGTTTCAAACCCTTGTTTGCATCGGCATCTCCTGCTACAGGGTTGACGATATCCATTCGACCAGCCTGATCTTTATAGAACAGCGCTGAGGTTAGATGAGATGATTTTGCGTCTTTGCTAAAATTCAGTACAGTTTCCATATACGATCGGTAGGGATAAGCAGTGCTAGACGGTGTGACAAGCTTGTTGTTCAGGTAAACTTCTACTTGAGAAAATAGAGCATGCATCCACAGATTTACAGGCCCGACTTGAACATCTTCATCGAGATCAGATCCATCATTGTTGGTTATTTTTGCTTTTACGTGTAGGTAACTGTTTGCTAAATCGGTATACACATCAGAATTTGCAGCACACAGAAACTCGATGGTGTCTGAAGCTCCAATACTCGAAACTGGATCTATATCTTCCCAAAATCCTTTATTCATTTCTACTTGAGTAGCAGGCATTACAAATAAATCTAATTCTGATTTTCCACACCCACACGAATCTTTATGTAGGGCACTAAACGCTTGACTCATGATTTATATTTTATAAACGGTCCAATCTTTGCTTCTGTAGGTTCAGATGTTTTCTTCTTCACAGTTTGCGAACGACTGGTGGTTTTACGTCTTGTGTTGGCTTTTATAGGAGAATTCGCCCGTTTGCGTTTACGACCGGCTCCTGATTGGTTCGTCACCTGACGGACCCCTTTTTGAGCAAGATCTTTCACGGCTTCAGAACCACGCCCTTTTATCGCTTGCTTTACATTCTTCCCTGCCAGAACATCTTGACCAACGTCTTTTACAGCTTGCAGAGCTCTTCTTCCAATAGCTTTAGCTCCTTGTTTTACCAGAGGTATTGCAAAGCGTGCAATACTTTTAAAAAAACTTCCAATGCCATAACCTTTCTGAATACGTGCACCTCGGAAACCAGGTAGACTTCCACCTTGTTGTCTTCTCAAATAATGTTGTTGAAATTGCTTTACGTCTGGAATAATTGTATGTCTCATTTTTAAATGAAATACGAAGATCTCCGCTGTCTAAAGTGAAGTGTCACGATCGACTTCCCGAAGCCAAATGATACGTTTTCGTTTTTGTCGTCCTTTATATTCACTTCAATTGTTTCGAAGGACTTTACCTTGACAGGAATATATTGTAGGTTACGGAGACTGACGTTCACGTTTTCTCCATAAACTCCTTGAGTATTGACAATTCTGAGTAGAGGCACTTTGACATCACCGACAAACTGTGCATCCACGATATCTGTATATACATACATGGCTGAAAATCCCGCGTTAACGTCTGCTACGTAAGGGCTTAGGGTTTTTTTCTTAATTACGGTGTCTTGTTGAAACCCTAAGGTTGTAGCAATATCACCAGATATACACACGAGTGAACCTTTAGACACATCAATCATGACTTTGTGTTTACTTGCAATGTAAGAAAATTTTATCTTCGTTCGTGCCTCTTTTGTCATGCTACGGTTTAAAGCCCCTACGAGATCAGCAATGGTGTTATAGTAACCATCTGGGATAAGAGCCGTATCGTCATATTTCGTTCCAACGTTATAGAGAAACGTTTGTTGATTACCTTTTCGAATCGTGCTCCATGTATGGGGATAATATAACTCTGACAAAGCTACTTCCCAGTCGCCTGTCAGTTGTATAGTTTCAGCAAGTTTCACTTTAAAATTTGCTACAGTATTATCTGGAAAATATTCCATAGAGCTATTGCTTGGAAGCGTTAAATAAAACTGTGTTGCCATGTCGAAGAACAATACGCAAATGAACACACATTGTAAGGTACACACATTTTTATTTCGTTATATCTTTTACATTATCGGCTGGTATCCAAGAATTAAAATCTTCAGGATAGCCTAACCATTTTACAAGATACTCTTTACGTTTACCACGCATGCGTGATGTAATTACTCTTTCTATTCTATAAAAGTCACTATCTGTCTTTGTAACTCTTTGCAATTCCTGTTCGTAAAATGTTCCTTGTAACTCTTCTCCGTGATAATCAGCAATCTTGTACACTGGCGGTCGTCGGGGTACTCGCTTCGTGATGGTGAACACCTCTTCGGTCCAGTTAGGTAAGTAGCCTTTCTTGAATGTACGTCTTGCTTTGCTAATCCGGACTTGGTCACCAGTGTTAAATTTATATTTGATGGGTTTGCTGGACTCATCACCATACAGTTTTTGCCATACAATACTCTCGTTTTCTCGATTGACATCTACCGGTCTCATCCCAATACTACGGTGTCTCGAATGGTTGTAGGAATACACTAATTTTTGTAGTACATCGGTATATTTCAGCGTATTCTTTGCTGTAAAATATTTCCACATTTTCCCCTTTAACGTTCGGTTAAATCGTTCAACGATGGATGCCTTGGTATCGTTGTGTGTTGTAAAAAATCGAATATGTTTGTCCTTCAATAATTTTTGAAAGCGTTTGTTGGTAAATTCAGTTCCTTTATCGGTATGAAGTGTTTCAGGTTTTCTTCCTTTCTTTAGTATCTTTTCAAAGGCTTTAACCAAACTCCCTGCAGTCTTTGTTTTTAATGGTTCCACCCACGCAAATTTGGACAGTACATCAATAACAGTTAAAACGTATTTATAACCATTATTTGTTTTACTAAGCGAATCCATAATTACTAGATCGGCCTCCCACTCCTCGTCCATCGCTCCAACAATAACACGATTTCGCTTAAAATTATGTCGTACAGGTTTATGCAAAGTATAAGTATCTTGCTGTCTAAGCCATGTTTTTATCTTGTTTCGGGATATCTGAAATTTACCATCACTTTTTACGACACGGTATAAGGCATCTACGCCGCCAAAACTTGCCGGACTTTTTGGGTTGTAATACAGGTCGTGAAGGAACTGTTCCGCCATCTAATTCGGATGCTTGTATCACAATTTTCCCCCCACAGCACGCTGATATACAGCGAATCTTTCGAAAAATATTACGAAGGGCTATTTGTGGTAAACCGCCACAGCAAGTCATGTTCACGCGACAAAGGTTAGAGGTAAATGAATAAAGAAAAGTCAACGACACGATATATAAATGCAAAACATATTTATTACATATTAAATTAGAATACAAAATTATATAAGTTCAACAAATGTTCAGATTTCCCAAGTCTGTAGTCAATTCGTTTACCGACTTTTGAAAAAGGTACTCTTCGTAGGCTTTTTTATGATCAGTTTCGTGGCTCGTGAATGTCTCTCCAGTCTTTCTGACTGTATATCGGTAGGATGGTGGCATACTGAACAGAACAGTGGAAAAGGGTTCAAGGGGATCTTCTTCTGGTTTCCATTCGAAAAAGTCACAGCAGTCCTGTCTTTCGTTAGGACACGAGTAAAACAGACGACCTTGGTTATCACCTTCTTTCTTGACTTTTTGGATACGGCAAACCATTCCATGTTTACACAACGGTTTTGGACCCTCGAAGACATCTCCCCATTGCCAAAACGAGCAGGGATTCTCTCGCTCAGAGCAGACAAAGTAAGCTCTCCCGTAACTTTCTTTCATTTTGTCTTTAACCATTCGCAGTGTCGCCAATTTCTGATGAGTAGGACACACTGGATGTATACAGCCACTTCTTCGAAAACTATCTACGGCTTTGCCAAACATGTAACAATCTTCTTCAGGGCAGAAAAACTGACAGCTAGGCTTTTGTCCACAGAACCAGAATAAGCCATTCTTGGTCGTTGAGTTAGATGCAAGTTTACCGTCGTAGACACTCCATTACGACGATCTTACTCTGACGACAAACAGTAAGTGAATGATACACTAAACGAAGGGACGCTGTTCAACTCTCTATGGTTACACACATATTAATTAGTTTTCTTTGTCCAAGCTCTGACGTCGCCCAGACTTGCCCAGACTCGTTCTTTTGTCTACATTACTAATGAGGTTTTAATGAGGTTTTACACATGGCAGTATGCAAATATCAGTCTTAGCAACACTTGCAATATGCTTGACAACGTTAATAAAATAGTCGAGTCAGCCGTTTAAACCAAGAGAGTTTTATTTCATATGTTGTCAAGTCAATACATCTCAAATCGTCGATCGTTCTTCTTACAGCTTCTCGAGTTGATTCTTCATCCAAGGATTCGTTTACTCTATACACTAGGGTTAGATATGCGATAATTCGACCGAAATTGTTAGGGTTCATCTCTTCATAAACGTGTTGAAGACATATTCTGGGTATTTGTTCAATGATGTTGTCGAATAGTACTCGATGTTCTTCTAGACAGTGTTTAAGGTAATACGACAGAGTGTCTCTGTCGATATCAATGTTATTTTTCTTTAACTCATCGTAAATAATATCCATCTTGTCAAACGTTTACCGTACGCACTGTAGGGGTAAAGTATATATACACAACACCGTGCTTTATTACTTATAAGAAACAACTCGATGGTATTTTGCCCACGGAAATCAGTCGGAGACCTATCGGGAATGACGTATACACGGGGGGTTGAGTAACAGCTAGGGTTTAGGGGGGAAAGTCAGGGTTAAGAGGGTCCCATAGGAGCCTGAGAATGAATGACGTACGCATGAGATTAGGGTTAGAGAGTCCCATAGGAGCCTGAGTAATAATGACGTATGCATAATGAGATTAGGGTTAGAGAGTCCCATAGGAGCCTGAGTAATAATGACGTAATGAGATTAGGGTTAGGAGGTCCCACAGGAGAATGAATAAATAATAAGTTGAATATTTAATGAGGCGGCATCCCTTTGGGCGCTATATGGGGGGGTATTACTACTTATGTGATAAAGATTTCTCCTGATTTACATAAACTTTAGCTTTGATTTTCTCGGCTTAGACAAGGTTATTTTTCAAACTAACTCCGCCAATCAACTTACCAAGTGGTTCGTTTTTGGAGCCGTATAATAAACTCGCAGTTCGTGTTTTATCAGATATAAAAACACTCGGCTTCGCCTCGTGTCTTTATAGAGAGCTTAAGCATTATTAGGCGTTTTTGAGACACGGACGGTGACCGGAAGAACAGGAATACAATACAGAACTACTGAACCGCGTATTCTTTGAAAAGACTATTTTAACCAAAACAAAGGCTATGAATAATCACATATCTAAACTGTTAGCTTATAAGCTTAAATTTCATCTTTATATAAAAATACAGATCCTTTATTTTATATTGTAATGTAAAAAAATTATCCCCTTTAAAATACAAGTTTCAGTCTACTTTAAAAGCATGTCTATTGTAGTAAAACAACGATGACAGGCCTCAACGTTCTAGAAGTTCCCGTCGTCTCAAGAACGTGAAAATGCTCTCAATGACGTCTTCTGTAGAACGACGACGGCGTTCTCTTTGCTCTTGGAATTTTAAATTGCTCATTATCATTGTTTTGAATGCAAAATGCTATTGAATTCAATCGCCGTCCGTGGCTCTAAAACGTCTGTATGCTTAAGCTCTCTACTATCTGATAAAACACTCCTGCTCGTTTATTATACAGTACTTAAACATTTCATATATGAATTACAAATTTCATATATGAAAATGTTCCAATTCCATATATGAAATTTCTTATTCCATATATGAAATTTTTATCTTCATACAAAAATTTCATATATGGAATAAGAAATTTCATATATCGAATTGGAACATTTTCATATATGAAATTTGTAATTCATATATGAAATGTTTAATTTCATACATGAAATTACAAACTTAATATATGAAATTAACATTTCATATATAAAATCATATATGAAGTCTTATATGAAATTTTCGTAAGGGTAACGCCAGACTTATAGTCGCCAATAGGGAAACCCCTGTTATACTCTAAGGGTTAACAGCTAGTTACACAATTAACATCCGGAGTTACACAACTTCTGGAGCTTACAACTTACAGTATTGCATAGTGTCTACTATGCGAATGCGCTCAGTAGACATGCACAAAAAAGATAATTATGCCATACTGACGTAAATGTTTGGAACAGTTTACCAACCGAGCAAGCCAAAAATGCAGATATACCAATCGCTCCAGTTATAGTCAGTTTCAAATTGCTTTTGAAATTCGTTTGTAAACATTTGTCAGAAGGTATGAAAGTACGCGAAGTTCGTTGTAAAGTTTGAATATAATAAGCTTTGCATTGAACTCCTTTGGCTAAATCATGGACTAGGCGATTATTTTTTTTGTATCGTATTTGATGGAAATAAAGAATAGATACTTGGTTAAACAGGAACAAGTTTCTGACTTGAATTCGTATCTACTTCGCAACGTATATAGTTTCGAACATTGCAACGTAGGTCCGGAATGTTCATTTCAATTATATACGTACCGGAATTACATTATGCACGCATGGACAATTCTTATTGTGTCGAACGACATTTTTTTAGGATTGTATTTTTCTAAATTTTTTATATATTTTTGTAGTTAGTGATTACGTAAATTAAACATAATTTATACGTTACATAGAAGTACATGTCTAGTTAAGATTGAAAATTGTGCATAAACGGCATAGTATATATAACTGTGTGCACTGAAAGGTTACCGTTTCCAAATAAGTTTAAATCATAAATAATAAAAATAAAAGAGTTCTTTGATTTTATGGATTTAAATATTCTATAAAACCAACAAAATTTAATTCCCACCATATACAGTTAAAACAGATTAGTTGAAATTATCAATTTAATTGGTTGTCCCAGATTCACTTATTTAAACAACCACAAACTGTAAATCGTAGATACTAGCCCATCAAACATGGTTCTAACAAGTACTCAGAATATAAATTGACGGAATTAGCCGTTAATGCTATAGACAAACCTTCACATCTGACATCTCGCAAAGTGTTAGCCCAAATAAACAGGATTACATAAAGTAACATCATCCGATACCAAAGTGACAATTGTTTAGTCTATATGCTCCAAGTCAGTATTCGTTACAGCTTTTAGGCTAGTTCAAATATTTTCAGGAGGATGAATGGATTTAGGACAGTTTGACGAGATGAATAGGACACCTGCGTCTAACTGAACGTTAATTTAATTCTCGACAAGCGAAATCAACGTCTATATAACAAGCGCACTTTGCCATGTGCGGCTATCGCAAGTGCGACGCGCTCAAAAACAAAATATATCTTTTGCAACTTTGTTCCCATAAGTTGTATGAAGTCTGCCGAAAGTCTTGTTACAACTTGTCGACCATTCCGCTGGCGTAAGAATGCATTTGCACCGAGGCTTGCTCCAGTTTGTTGCAATTAAGACAACCATATGTGACAAGTTGTTGTTCGCAAGTTTGTTACAACTTATTCTAATCAACAAGACTGTTGCAGCATGTTTGTAACAAGTTGCTACAAGTTTGACAACCGCAAGCTTTGAAGCTTGCAGCAACTTCTTCAAGTAACACCATTGTTAAAAACTTCTTCGCAAGCTTATAACTAATACTATATGCAGTTGAAACTTTTAGGAACTGTTTGTTCTTGGTCATGAGTGCGCGCAAGGTAACGTTCGTTCGTTCGTTCGTTCGTTCGTTCGTTCGTTCGTTCGTTCGTTCGTTCGTTCGTTCGTTCGTTCGTTCGTTCGTTCGTTCGTTCGTTCGTTCGTTCGTTCGTTCGTTCGTTCGTTCGTTCGTTCGTTCGTTCGTTCGTTCGTTCGTTCGTTCGTTCGTTCGTTCGTTCGTTCGTTCGTTCGTTCGTTCGTTCGTTCGTTCATTCGTTCGCAATAGCAAGCGACGTTTTTAATGCGACGCCAAACAGGACACTCCTCTTTAGCACTGTCTGGTTTATCTTGAGCCCGAACGTTTTTCTGTGACATATGTGCAATACGTTTGTTTTGCTTTTTTAAAAGTAATGAATATTTTCAATATGTTGGTGACACATAATTTCGCTGTACTAAACTATTTGGTGTACGTCCCCTGGGTGAACACCAGTACTCTTAGGACAAACGCTAGTCCAAATATTTTTCAATACAGTAATAACAACAAACCGTGCCAAGTACGACTTGGCTGTCTTTCAGTACAGCGGAAATTGATTTAAATAAACTGCTTGGAATACTTGCGTAAGAGAGGTGAAGTTAAGTTGAATTCTTGTTTCCTATTATTTTGTTTTGTTTATTTCTGAAAAAGCAATTAATTTAAAGTGAACACTTTGAGTCAAGTTTGTAAGCTGTGAGTGTTACAAAATGAAAATTTTAGCAATATTAGTTGTTTTTGCTACAATTATTGAGCTGGTGGCTGCCGGTGGTAAGTAGGATTATTTATATTATATTATATTATATTTTTATCTATACAATATGTTTTATATTTTTTACATGTATATATAAATAAAGATAAACATTTCGTTTATTTAGTTTTTAATCTTATTTGCTTATTTTTGATAAGATTTAGAAACAAATTAATTTTGGTACAATGAGATTCTGGTTTATATATAAGTACATTGTTGTGTAAGAAAGTAATCTTTTATCGTCTGTAAATTATTAAGAAAGTAACCTTTTGTCGTCTGTAAATTATATAATGTCAATAGTTAATCCGTTTAGGTAGTTCAATTCAGTTTAGTTCGGTGCAGCAATGCAGTTTAGTTCAGTTCAGTTCAGCCCAGTCCAGTCCAGTCCAGTCCAGTCCAGTCCAGTCCAGTCCAGTCCAGTCCAGTCCAGTCCAGTCCAGTTCAGTTCAGTTCAATTCACCGATTCAGTGCAGTGCAGTGCAGTGCAGTGCAGTGCAGCGCAGCGCAGTGCAGTGCAGTGCAGTGCAGTGCAGTGCAGTGCAGTGCAGTGCAGTGCAGTGCAGTGCAGTGCAGTGCAGTGCAGTTCAGGGCAGTGCAGTTCAGTACTTCAGTTCACTTCACTCACTTCACTTCACTTCACTTCACTTCACTTCACTTCACTTCACTTCACTTCACTTCACTTCACTTCACTTCACTTCACTTCACTTCACTTCACTTCACTTCACTTCACTTCACTTCACTTCACTTCACTTCACTTCACTTCAGTTCTGTGCATTTACTTGACTCAAATCGCAGAACTTTGATAAAGAATCATGACTCAAAACATCAGTATTTTATCTTTTAGTTTTTGTTTTTTTTGGGGGTTTTTGGGGTTTTTTTTTTGTTTTTTAATGATGATAATAATTTATTTTTCTTAATGATGATATCTTTTAGTCATGTTCACCATCCTAAGCTCTCTCATACTTCATCCCACTGCATGTTAGACATAACAAGGATGTTGTATAGAGACAAATCTGAAAAGAGTTTGGAGGAATGGTAATTTTCTCAACATACTCAAGTAAATGAATGTTATCTTATACTTTTTACAGATTCGATTCCAAATAACAAAAGAGCAACCCTTCTTGAAAAACGACGAGAAAGCAAGAAGATCGACGAAAAACAAAACGACGCTAGTGGTAAAGATAAGAGAGGAGGAGGAGGAGGAGGAGGTGGTGGTAAATATAAAGACACTTTGCTAAACGGCTAGCTTAACCATATATACGTATATATATATATATATATATATATATATATATATATATATATATATGTATATATATGTATATATATATATATATACTCTACTACTCTATACTCTATACTCTATACTCTATACTCTATACTCTATACTCTATACTCTATACTCTATACTCTATACTCTATACTCTATACTCTATACTCTATACTCTATACTCTATACTCTATACTCTATACTCTATACTCTATACTCTATACTCTATACTCTATACTCTATACTCTATACTCTATACTCTATACTCTATACTCTATACTCTATACTCTATACTCTATACTCTATACTCTATACTCTATACTCTATACTCTATACTCTATACTCTATACTCTATACTCTATACTCTATACTCTATACTCTATACTCTATACTCTATACTCTATACTCTATACTCTATACTCTATACTCTATACTCTATACTCTATACTATATAATGTAGAAGTTTGCCTCGTACCCGCTCCCTAAGTGTGCTACGCCGCAGCGTGGTGCGCGCGTGAGATTATTGAAAGCCGGTCACGCGAGATGGGCCGCATGCTTCTTCATTCCTGTTGCGGGAACGATTTTTCATTTGTCTTGTCAATTTTTTTTTGCAGGCGGAAACCCAAGCTACGGAGGTTCAGTTGACATCGCTTTTCCAGGATAATTGATGGATCATGGATCATAATATAGCTTATCGTATACACATTTGCATGATGACTAGCTTCATATACACACTACGTAGTACTATGCAGGATACACTGATATAGCTTTCTATTGTAAAGCATTATCTTAGTTATCATTAAAAAACGAGCGCAAACATATTGTTTAAAGCTTTGTGTGACAATTTTTGAGTACATTTGGATTGGAAACAAATCAGTACAGTGTCTTTTGTTACGATACAAGGGTTGTCAAATGACTCCGTAGTCCCTCTTGATACCCCATGGAAAGTCCGTTTAGAAATTATTCAATTGCCAAATAGCGAAAAGATGGTCTTACAAGTGATCCATGTCTTTCATATGCAGAGTTTGGATCTTATATTACACATCTGATTGCAGCACTTGGAATTGCATTGACGGTTTTGTCACAGCATTAGAGCAAGAGGCATGATTATTTAATATTTGTATATTATTGTGTGTATATCCTATCAAAACCCTTGCAATATCATGTCAAGCGATAAGTTATAGTAACTTATAGTTTTCAATTTTATAATTAAAAAAAATATAGTAGAAACGTATAGATACTCTACCCATTGTAATTAATATTAAATTTTTTTGACTTTTCAGCCTCCTTCGCGGGCAACTCTCTGCGCTCTTTTTGGGTGGAGTGGGCAAACTCGGGTGGAGTGGGCAAACTCAGGTGGAGTGGGCAAACTCAGGTGGAGTGGGCAATCTTGGATGGAGTGTGCCAGGGGGGTGTCACATTGGCCACAGACTGGAAAGATTTTTCTGTGGAGTAGGCTAAAGGTTTTTGCCCCATTTGAGGCAGCACTTCACTTGCGATAGTTACTTCTAGTAAGTCAAGATTATCAAAACAGAATTAGCGAGTTTTTAAGTATTGCGTACGCGTCACTTTGGTGGGCTCTACCCACAGCCAACAATACCAAACAAGCGAGAAAAAATCAGCAAAATAACATTGTTACAAGGAAACTTCTCGAAACTAGACATGTACTACAATAGAGCGGAGTTTTGATCCACCATAACCGTAAACTTCCTCTATCCACTCTTAATGGCTTGGAGTGGAGCCCGCAAAAATGATGCGCGCGCAACACTTAGCAATTGAACTCAACAGAATTAAAACTTAAAGTCCCGGTCAACCGAGGATGAGAGTTGATGAGAGCCGATGAGAGTTACAACTCTCGGTCGCGTATGACCACCAACTCTCACCGACTCTCATGCACTCTTATCAACTCTCATCAACTTTGAGCTGGTTCAAATTTTAATGAGAGTTGATGAGAGTTTTTGCTCGTTTGACCGGTCATGAGAGTTGGCATATGAGAATTGATGAGAGTTTAGCGGCTTGTGACTTTTCGTAACAAGAAAAGGCAAGAATGCAAAATATATCTGTCTATTTATTTGTCCAGTACGAGATTGTAAAAATACGAACTTTGTTTACCTCGAAATTCGTTCCTAGTCTCACTGCTACGCGCGGTAAATCCTACAACTCTCGTCAATTCTCATGGTCAACTCTCATCAACTCTCATCCTCGTTTGACCGGGGCATGAGAGTTGAGAAAACTCTCAGACAAACTCTGGCTTGCCAACTCTCATCAACTCTCATCCTCGTTTGACCGGGGCTTAAGGCTCTTTTCCACTCATCGCAGAAACTAGTTCGCAGCTTGCTGCGAGTACTTGTATCTCATTAAAAATTTTATCTGCGAGTTGTTTTTAATTAGATGCAAACACTCGCAGCGAACTGCGAGCTGGTTTTTGCGATGACTGGAAAAGAGCCTTTAGGTAGTTATATAAAAGTAGCGTGCTGCGTAGGCAGTGTAGAAACAACATCGAAATATAGTAAGATTAGATATACTGCCGAAACAGAGAACGTAGGAGTCTAACGTTTCGAGCGAAGGCTCTTCGTCAGAGAGAAACGTTTCTGACGAAGGGCCTTCGCTCGAAACGTTAGACTCCTACGTTCTCTGTTTCGGCAGTATATCTAACCTTACTATACACTCTTTACGTTTCTCTCTGACGAAGGGCCCTCACTCGAAACGTTAGACTCCTACGTTCTCTGTTTCGGCAGTATATCTAACCTTACTATATTTCGATTTAGGTAGTTATACTTAGTTTGGCGATATAGTTAAATAATTGGTTAAATCCACTTTTGTTAAATACACGTTAAAGCTTTATGTAAACTGACAAGCTATAGTTTTAATAGTAAACTGATCGAAGTTAGTTTGTTTTTATTATAATGGAGCTGGTTTTAGTCTTAACTAAACGGTTTAACGTAGTATATATCTGACAAGATTACAGTGTTCAATATCATTAGCAAATATATTGTTAAACATTTCAATTTCACGGTCTTGCACAAGTAACTCATTTATTATTACCCAAAAATAAATCGCCTACTTAAGAAAAGACGAAAAATCCATTCCAATTAGGACAGAATTAGTATAAACGTTACCCGTAAATCATTTTTACAATATTGCCTAAAAAGATCGACTTAGTCGAGTAAACAAACTAGAATAAGAGCTAGACTACTGCGTGAAAAACCTTTACCTTTCCTGCAATGGACTTCTATGCATCTTTCAAGTATGACGTTGGTTTTGGTTTAGCGGCGGGTAATTTTTGACGGGTCGCTGATTTTAAACACTGTTGTTCCCTCTCGCAATTCTAATGGAGAACAAAATACCAAAATACACGTTACAAGCGTCGTTTTAGCAACATGAAGGGCTGCCGTGTCTTGGTTCAGAAAAGGGGTGTAAACAAATGCGATTTATACTCCATCAGGTACGAAAACAAGGGGGGGGTTATATTATCAATAAGATGTCCGCTAAGATATGGTGGTTTAATGGCCTAGATCAATGTCAAAGGTCATATCGAACATATCTCAGTAAAAAAGTTTAAAAGAAGTGTGCTACATGCTTGCATAAAACATGTATAACGACAATATTAATCAAAACATTTGAATAGAAATAAACTTTAAATAGAAATAAACGTTTCGTTGGGCTCTTATCTTCATTCTAAGATGACCATTCGTATATATATCTGAGATCTATCCATCAACAATATACATTAGATGATAGAAGCATAAGTACTATTTACAATACGAGTGGCCTTGTTGTATTGGATATAACAGGCGAGAGCTTGTCATATCCAATACAACACGAAGGCGAGAGCTTGTTATATCCAATACAACACGGACACGAATATTGTAAATAGCTTAAAATACTCCGAGTCTTTGATGTAAATATGAGTAATATTTGTTCAATCAGATTAATTCAGAAAAAGCTCAATTTCAATGTTTTAGAGCTGAGATAGACCTGATAGTTGTATCAAATGATACAACCACGCGTGGTTGGTATCAGATATACAACCTCCTTCATGGTCATGATTCCTTTTGTGTTTTCTTCATGAATTATTAATGAGTATTTTATGTAATGTTTACAACACGAGCGGCCGTGTTGTATTGAATATACAATCACGAGCCGAAGGCGAGTGATTCTATATTCAATACAACAAGGACGCGAGTGTTGTAAACAACTTGTGAAATGAATAAATAGTAAAAATCCCTTTGGGGTATTGAGATGCTAATTTGCTAATTAGTTACAAGCACTAGTGGTTGTATCAGAAGAGTATACGTCCACTAGTGGTTGTAACTATAATTAGCATCATTGGTTTTAGTTTGTATGGGGTTTACAGGGGTATACATGTGACGTAATTTCTGAAATTGGATTGGCTGCAAAACTCATGAATTAGTAATGAATTTCACAAATATATATATATATATATATATATATATATATATATATATATATATAAATATATATATATAACCTTATCTAAATATAAAGAGTAAGATGTGATTAACCGACAACAAGGTTTGTACGGAAAAATATCAGACCAAGGTCTTTGATATCTGATATTTTCTCGTACAGACCGAGTAAACGAGGTTAACAAATCGTTTATTATATGGCTATTTCAAGCTTTTCGATATGTATTGTATAATATATTATCATCCTGACTTGATTATTTTAGATTGAATGAAATGGTCATATGACTTCCCGGATCATATATGTGGGATACCTGCTGTTGGTTACACATACCACGTTTATTATATGGCTATTTCAAGCTTTTCGATATGTATTGTATAATATATTATCATCCTGACTTGATTATTTTAGATTGAATGAAAGCCTATAGTTTCCAAAAGATCGTCCCCGATGGCCTGCGTTTTGCTCAAACAGTGCTCAAGTGATCGAAGCAATAGTTTTTTAGCAATAGTTTTTGAGGAATTCATGCAGCTTGACGAATGTACACCAAAAGCACATATTATCGCACATGCTGTATGCATGAGTAGACTTTTAACGTCAATACAACCATTTATAATCAATTTCGAATGATAATTGTGGGACAACAGCGAACTCGGGTGAAGAAGAATAATGTCAGCTACTCCAAGTGACGAAGACTGTTGTCCAGATACCGTTTCTAAATATCAAATAGCGGTTTTCCACTGGCGAATTGTATCGCATGAAGCAACACTTCTTTGTTAAAATTGAATAAATCGGAATAGATTTCTAATTAGTTCCACTCGAGTGCTCATAAGAGCAAAGAAAAAGGTCGCTTCGCGCGACAAAATTCGCTAGTGGAAAACCGGCTTAAAGCCGGTTTTCCACTAGCGAATTTTGTCGCGCGAAGCGACTTTTGCTTTTGTCTCATGAGCTCTGAGCCGGAACTAATCAAAAATCTATTGAATTCTAACAAAAGAAGGTCGCTTCGCGCGAAAAAAATCGCCTAGTGGAAAACCGGCTTAAGTGCTATCATTCGACCTTCAGCTCCCAACTTGACCTGTAGCTCAGTTGGTAGAGCATCGGATTAGTAAACCAAAGGCCGCGGGTTCGAATTCCAGCCGGGCCAAGTAGAGTTTTCTCTACTTGTCCAGTATGGTTCATTGGTTCGTCACTCGGAGTAAAAATTAAACTAAACTAATCTTGTAGCTATTGATATACCAGGCGGAAAGCGTAGTCTAGTCAAGAAGATAAGTGCCCAGCAAATAATTTTCAAAAAAGCCGTAACGATAAGGTTTGGAAAAACATAATTTAATTTACTAACGTTTCGTCACTATTCAAGTAACATCTTCAGAGTGATAAATATTTACACGATTTCGACTAATATACTTAACTGATACAAAAATAAATGATATTGGGCATTTCACTCGATTACACAGCATGTTCTAAGGATTTAGGGTGAAGGAAAATTCGAGTGTAGAATATATACTTTTTGTAGAATATATACTTTTGTAGTTGCAATTTTCGCAACTGCTCCCGGTTTGGTCTTAAAAAGTATATATTCTACACTCGAATTTTCCTTCACCCTAAATCCTTGATACAAAAATAGATGTGATGAAATAAGAGAAGGAAAAGGGAGTGGTAGAGAGGTGAAGAATCAGTGATAGAGATTAAAATAGTGTTAAAGGAAAGGAACAGATATTGTTATTGAGAGTAGGGTTGACTTGAGAGATGAATAAACTTTCTTCACGTGCCAACGCTGCAACGCGTTGTATATAGGCGAAACATGCCGACATTTACATACGAGGATTTCAGATCATAAAGGTATTTCGGCCCTCACAGGGAGAACACTCTCCATTTCTCAACTTTCAGCCGTTTTATCTCATTCTAGGAATAATGACCATCCCATATCTTTTTCAGATTTTAGTATTTTAGCTTCGGGAAATTCCCAACTTGATGTTCTCATCAAAGAAAGTTTATTCATCTCTCAAGTCAACCCTACTCTCAATAACAGTATCCGTTCCTTTCTTTTAACACTATTTTAATCTCTATCACTGATTCTTCACATCTCTACCACTCCCTTTTCCTTCTCTTATTTCATCACATCTGTTTTTGTATCAGTTAAGTATATTAGTCGAAATCGTGTAAATATTTATCACTCTGAAGATGTTACTTGAATAGTGACGAAACGTTAGTAAATCAAATTATGTTTTTCCAAACTTTATCGTTATGGCTTTTTTGAAAATTATTTGCTGGGCAATTATCTTCTTGACTAGACTAAACTAATCTTATTTATACTGGATAGCTCTATCAGTTAATAGCTAACTGTTCTCCCTCGGGGTCCAGTAAGGGCCATCCCTCATTGATCCAGTGTTTCCACAGGAGGAAACCGGAGTACCCGGAGGAAACCTGCGATGTTTGGTAGAGTCAAACTGGAAGCACTCTTCTCGCATGCGACCAAGGTGAAATTTTAATCAGATAACTGCTGAGAGCAGGAATTGAACCTGGGTCGCAGAGGTGAAAGGCACGTGCGCTAACCACTGTGCTACCAACACCCCACATTTATAATTGATTTTATAGAAAAAGCAACATTCGGAATCCATGGAACAGAAGGTTTTGTATCGTTTCACAGCAATAACAACAACAACAACCAACAGCAGCAACCTTACAATGGTTCTACAAACAAGACTAAGAAGGTACATTTTAAAAAACTCGTCCCACTGCCAAGACAAACACTTGTAAATTTAATCAAGAATAAGGGAAATGGGAAACTGTATGACATTAATAATAATAGAACACAGAGAAGAAGGAAGCATTCTACGCCATACAACAGCAGTGGGAAGAGAGCAACCATTGCTAATTTTTCAATACGTTTTAAGAATAATTTACATGGAAAGAATACGAATGATACACTTAGCAATGTAACACTGGAAATTTCACGTAATAAAGAAGGGAAAAAACACATTGCCAAAAGTCATTCTGAAAGTGGGAATATTGAAACTAACAGAAGCAAATCGTTGAAGAAAGGAGATGATCTAACTTTAAACAGTTCAAAGCGGGAAGATAGTAAGTGAACATGTATTTTCAGATCTAAATAGTGTAATAAAAGTAGCGTGCTGCGTAGGCAGTGTAGAAACAACAATCGAAATATAGTAAGGTTAGATATACTGCCGAAACAGAGAACGTAGTAGTCTAACGTTTCGAGCGAAGGCCCTTCGTCAGAGAGAAACGTAAGCAACCAAAAATAAGCCAATCAGATAAAAGGGTGTGAAAAGGATAAGCGAGAGTAAAAATAGATAAATATATAAAGTGAAAACGCTGTTAAATAAACGAAAAACGTTCGTTGAGTCCGTGAGGATGAATGGTACCAATTTTGAAAATGAGACGCTTTTCTAGTCTTTTGCGGCTGACATTACCGCCAGAAATGGGTGAGATGACACAAACTTGCATGTCCAAAATACAATGGTTGGCTGACCGTATAACTCATGGTTCGACAGGATCAGGAAATGAGGTTCACGAAATGTCGATTTGTCCCCTTGCTAATTGCACCGATCAGGCAATTGTGTAAGCATGTCAATACAGAGAAGGAAAATTCGGAACACCATGCTGTGTTTTTGGTTTGTAAAAATCGAAAAAAAGACATTTCACACATGCAGTTGGTCCCTTAGTATTAATGGTGGATTCTGGCATCATTTTCAAAAGAATAGTTGCTCGATCCAAGTCTTCTTTTAAAAATCAGTAGTTTGAACAGATGGGTCTTACTTGGCGTCGCCATCTTGGACTTGATGACGTAAAATTGTGGCACTTATTACTCCAAGACAATAAATAGCTTCATTGTTTCGGGAATATACCATAGATATAGGAGGCCTAGATTGCTGACTGTAATATAATTTATAGCGCACGCGCGCGCCAACATGAGTAATCCAAGATGGCGGCTCAACCGGTCAAAAATCATAAACAGTGCATAGGAAAAACGATGTTTTTCGCATTTTACGTCCGCCCACTGTTTCCGATCCCGTTCGACCACCTTTTTTTGGGACGAACTACCTATTGTGAAGGTCTTGGATGAAAATCGTACAATTTGAGTGGAATTAACAACAAAATAATCGATCGTTAAATGTTTTTTGTTTGCCAATCATAGATATAGAACTGGAACTTTCACCTGATTGCTGCTGCAGATTGTATAGTATAATATGCTTTAGAAAGCTAATTTTGGGTTAAATGTACTTGTTGAAGTAAAATTCTGTCTTTTAACGCAAAAGATGTATATAATACTTCGTGTTTAAAAGAAGCTAATTAGATAGTAAAATGTTCACTGGAGTTAATGCGTAGTGTATAAAGTTATTCTACAAAATAGTGAAAATTGCTGAGGACAGATCGCTATCTGTTTGTCCACTAACACGTACGCTTTCCATCTCGTATCTTACACAGAACGTCCTAGAATCTTCCAACACCTCAAAACTAACCAAAACCTTTATTTTCGGCCAGAAATGTCTCGAACCGACCAAGTGACCGCAAGTGACTGTTTCGGCAACATTTAACGATCGATTATTTTGTTGTTAATTCAACTCAAATTGTACGATTTTCATCCAAGACCTTCACATTAGGTAGTTCTTCCCAAAAAAAGGTGGTCGAACGGGATCGGAAACAGTGGGCGGACGTAAAATGCGAAAAACATCGTTTTTCCTATGCACTGTCTATGATTTTTGACCGGTTGAGCCGCCATCTTGGATTTTCAAATTTGGCGCGCCTCTCCAGCCGAGTCAGCAATCTAGGTCTCCTATATCTATGGAATATACCTGTACAGCGATTTTACGTCATCAAATCCAAGATAGAAGCGCCCACAATACACCTATTTGCTAAACATGCGCAATCTCTGTAACAATTGCTATTTGTGGGATATTGTTTTATTTTGTAAAAGTCTATTATTGATTTAATATAATTGCTTGAACAAGAAAAGGCGTGAAATGCTTGTTATTTTAAAAACTCTTGTTCTAATTTTGCCTCCATTTAGTTTCCAACGTTGACAAAATGGATCTTGTATTTGTTATTGGCGGATCAAAAGACGAGAACTTTGACATTTCCGGCCACTACAAGACGTGTCTGGCATTAGCAGACAGCATTGCCGAGAAATACGACGTAGATCGAGACAGAGTTCGAGTAGCTTTGGTCTCCTATGGCTCGCTTTCCAAAATGACGTTTGACTTACAAGACTACTCTTCGAAGGAACTGCTAAAATCAGCATTCCTCAAAGCTGAGTATCCCGGTCCGGGAACCGAAACAGCTCAGGCATTGGACATGGTGCGGGTCTCCGTCCTGCCGACCGGGAGAGAGGGACATATTGCTAAGGTCGTGGTTCTTATAACGGCAGGAATATGGCACGACAAAGCCAACGAGGCTGCTCAGCATCTCAAGGATATTGGTGTAGAAATTTACGCGGTTGGCGTCGGTCCTGAAGTAAACAGGCGTGAGTTGGAGGCGATTGCATCGGATCCGAAAGACGATCATGTGTTTGTTACCGCTTTTGAAGATGCGCCGTCCATCGCTGGGCCTTTGTCGTATACGCTTAGCAAAGGTGAGCTCAGCCAAAGAAATATCATCAAGTTAACTGTTCAAACAAAGTCTATGCTTCGCGTGTGAAAGTGTGCTTCACTAAAGTTGTTTGCGTAGGTGTTTCAATAAGATCGTCCCGATCGCCCGATTACCCAAATCTCTCCAATCAGAGTAGAGATATCTCGAATAGCCCAATCTGATTGGATTTTCAGCCGATCGGGACACTCAGTGAGTGGCCCTTCGCACTCAATAAGTACAACTCAACACTCAGTGAGTCTCCACTGAGTATGAGACTACACTCACTCTCCAACCATTCAATTGAATAGTGTTTGGAGAGTGAGTGTAGTCTCATACTCAGTGAGGGTTAGTGGAGACTCATCGAGTGTTGAGTTGCACTTATTGAGTGTGAGGGGCCACTCACTGAGTATGAGGCAGCTTTTAGAATACAGGCGTTATTGTGTGTGTGTGTGTGTGTGTGTGTGTGTGTGTGTGTGTGTGTGTGTGTGTACGTGTGTGTGTGTGTGTGTGTGTGTATGAATGTGTGTCACGTTGTTAGCTTGCGTTGCCGGCGTTCCGTTTGAGGCGGGAGGCGAAAGGAACATGCAGGGAGGCAAAAACTCTTAGTGCACTGCCTCCCATGGCTGAAGTTAAGCCTGGTCGTAGTAGTCACTAATACTCGGTCCAAACTAGTCACTGATTTCTTCTTTTTTTATTTTTTAAATTAAGTCAAATACATGGCAGATGCTAACCTGGGCAACGGTTTGCAGTCAGACATTTCCAGTAGACCGATTCTACCACCTCAAGAAACGGGAAGAGGAAGTTACGTTTATGGAAACAATGGATTTGGTGGTCCTGTTAGAACATCACAAGATGCAGGATACAGTGGATCGACAGGTGGCGTAGGTGTAGGCGGGGGAGCTGGTGGAGGTGCAGGCGGTGGAGCAGGTGGTGGAGGTGCAGGCGGTGGAGCAGGTGGTGGAACAGGCGGTGGAGGTGCAGGTGGTGCAGGTGCAGGTGGTGGAGGTGCAGGTGGTGGAGGCGCAGGTGGTGGAGGCGCAGGCGGTGGAGCAGGCGGTGGAGCCGCAGGCGGTGGAGCCGCTGGTGGTGGAGGTGCAGGTGGTGGAGGCACAGGTGGTGGAGCAGGTGGTGGAGGCGCAGCAGGTGCTGGTGCCGCTGGTGGTGGAGCAGCTGGTGGTGGAGCCGCTGGTGGTGGAGCTGGTGGTGGAGGTGCAGGAGGTGGGGCTGGTGGTGGAGGCGCAGCAGGTGCTGGTGCCGCTGGTGGTGGAGCAGCTGGTGGTGGAGCCGCTGGTGGTGGAGGTGCAGGAGGTGGGGCTGCTGGTGGAGGTGCAACAGGTGCTGGTGCCGCTGGTGGTGGAGCAGCTGGTGGTGGAGCCGCTGGTGGTGGTGGAGCTGGTGGTGGAGGTGCAGGAGGTGGGGCTGCTGGTGGAGGCGCAGCAGGTGCTGGTGCCGCTGGTGGTGGAGCAGCTGGTGGTGGAGCCGCTGGTGGTGGAGCTGGTGGTGGAGGTGCAGGAGGTGGGGCTGCTGGTGGTAGAGGCGCAGGTGCTGGTGCCGCTGGTGGAGGACCCGGAGGAGCAGCAGGTGGAGGACCTGGAGGTGCAGCAGGGGGAGGATCCACAGGAGCAGGCGGAGGAGCAGCTGGAAGACTCGGTGGAGCAGCAGGAGGACCCGGAACAGAAGGTAAGCTAGGAACAGGAGCAGGAAGACTTGGTGGAGCAGGTGCCGGTGGGGTAGGAGGACGTGGTGGAGCAGGTGCTGGTGGGGCAGGAGCTGGTGGAGCAGGTGCTGGTGGGGCAGGTGCTGGTGGGGCAGGTGCTGGTGGGGCAGGTGCTGGTGGGGCAGGTGCTGGTGGGGCAGGTGCTGGTGGAGCAGGTGCTGGTGGAGCAGGTGCTGGTGGAGCAGGTGCTGGTGGAGCAGGTGCTGGTGGAGCAGGTGCTGGTGGAGCAGGTGCTGGTGGGGCAGGTGCTGGTGGAGCAGGTGCTGGTGGAGCAGGTGCTGGTGGGGCAGGTGCTGGTGGGGCAGGTGCTGGTGGGGCAGGTGCTGGTGGGGCAGGTGCTGGTGGGGCAGGTGCTGGTGGGGCAGGTGCTGGTGGAGGAGGTGCTGGTGGGGCAGGTGCTGGTGGAGCAGGTGCTGGTGGAGCAGGTGCTGGTGGAGCAGGTGCTGGTGGAGCAGGTGCTGGTGGGGCAGGGGCTGGTGGGGCAGGTGCTGGTGGGGCAGGTGCTGGTGGAGCAGGTGCTGGTGGTGCAGGTGCTGGTGGGGCAGGTGCTGGTGGAGGAGGTGCTGGTGGAGGAGGTGCTGGTGGGGCAGGTGCTGGTGGAGGAGGTGCTGGTGGAGGAGGTGCTGGTGGAGGAGGTGCTGGTGGAGCAGGTGCTGGTGGAGCAGGTGCTGGTGGAGCAGGTGCTGGTGGAGCAGGTGCTGGTGGAGCAGGTGCTGGTGGAGCAGGTGCTGGTGGAGCAGGGGCTGGTGGGGCAGGTGCTGGTGGGGCAGGTGCTGGTGGAGGAGGTGCTGGTGGAGCAACTGCTGGTGGGGCAGGTGCTGGTGGGGCAGGTGCTGGTGGGGCAGGTGCTGGTGGGGCAGGTGCTGGTGGGGCAGGTGCTGGTGGGGCAGGTGCTGGTGGGGCCGGTGCTGGTGGGGCAGGTGCTGGTGGGGCAGGTGCTGGTGGGGCAGGTGCTGGTGGGGCAGGAAGACTTGGTGGAGCAGGTGCTGGTGGAGCAGGTCTAGGTGGAGCAGGTGCTGGTGGGGCAGGAGGTCCAGGTGGAGCAGGTGCTGGTGGGGCAGGAGGACTTGGTGGAGTAGGTGCTGGTGGGGCAGGAGGTCTAGGTGGAGCAGGGGCTGGTGGGGCAGGAGGTCCAGGTGGAGCAGGTGCTAGTGGGGCAGGTGGAGGAGCTGGTGGTGCTTCCAGAGAGCCAATTGATATTGGCTTAGTTGTGGGTGGCTCTAAAGATCCTAATTTTGCTAAAAACGGAGGCCTCAATCGATTAAAAGGGGTCGCAAAAGGCGCGGTCGCAGGTTTAGACATTAGCAAGGACAAAGCGCGTGTTGGCTTGATCTCCGTTGGCCCTCTTGCAAAAATGAACTTCGACCCACAGACACACATGAACAAAGGTGACGTCTTGAGGGGGATAGATAATGCGGGCTATTTGGGACCTGGAAACACTCTCGGTCAAGCCCTCGACATAGCAAAGACCTCGATGATGCCTCTAGCAAGAGGAGGCGACACCCCAAAAGCGCTGGCGGTCATCACGGCCGGACCATCGGACGACAATCCCGTGGGACCGGCAAACGCGTTAAAGAAAAAGGGCGTCGAGATCTTCGCAGTAGGTGCCGTTCCAGCTGCTAACAAGGCCCAGTTAGCTGCCATCGCGTCAAAGCCAAAGAGTAGTCACGTCATTACTGCACCACCGGGAAAGCTCGGAGCTGCGGCTGGTCCTCTGGCGGCCGCCTTAGCCGGAGGTAATAATGGCTCGTGTACCTGTCTTTAACCAAAAGTGGCGTCGAACACAGGCACTGCTAGGGGGGTCGGCACTAGGGGAGTTGGCACTAGGGGAGTCGGCACTAGGAGAGTCGGCCCGCAGAAAAAACAACCATGTCTCCTTCGAGGTTCCAGATAGTAATATCGCTTGAATACAACACCAATGCAGTCCTACCTTTGGTCGCCGTCGAGTTCTAACTGGTGTTACCCCCAAGGTAATCTTTCTCCGGTCACGGAAGAACTCAGAAGAAAAAGATTATTTCAAAAACACGTGATTCGTTCGAGATAATATATGAACCTCTGAATTAGCGTCATTTGTTAAATGGGGAACACTCAAGGGCAGCAGAACATGGGGGCTGCTAGGGGACTATAGCTCCCCAATATTTCTGACGAGGGGTTAACACATGAATTAGCCCCTCCGATATAAACACCTTCCAGCATTTGTACCAAAGCTTTGATCCAAGTGTTATTGTGGAATAAGTTAAAAGAAACGTCGAAGGTGAAGTCTGTAGGTTCGCCGACTCCCTACGCGGTACACTGCTTACACCCAGAGACAAGCCACAGACGCGACCACTGCACCAGAGGATTGCCACTCCCGCATCCACCTCATCAGCCACAACGCTCTAGGAACAATATGACAAACTCCTAGGGCGCATCACCCTTGGTCGATTGCCGACCGACTGAGGCCTACCACTACTATTATATGCATAGATAATGTGAATAACCCACGTTTAATACAGTAAATATTTCTAACCATGAAACTTCTTATTTTCAGTTGCTAATAAGGCTGGACCCGGTGGAGCAGGTGGAGGCCCAGTTGGAGCCGGTGGTGGTCCAGGCGGAGCGGGTGGTGGTCCAGGTGGAGCGGGTGGTGGTCCAGGCGGAGCGGGTGGTGGTCCAGGCGGAGCAGGTGGGGGCCCAGCCGGAGCGGGTGGAGCTCCAGGAGGAGCTGGTGCTGGTGCTCCGGCCAGCAAACCTCCAATAGTACTTGGTGGTACCATGGGAGCTCTTGCGGCATTGTCGGCATTGTTAGGACCCAATGTGGGAGGATTACTTGGAGGAGCGCATCAGAATCTGCTAGCACCTGTCGGACCTGCCACTGCTGCAGGTAAAAGAACAAGTTACTAATAATATCACTATACACATTATTCACAATATTTTTTGCAATATTCTATAAAATTAAATGTTGACATAAATAATATATAAACAGACAGACAGACAGACAGACAGACAGACAGACAGACAGACAGACAGACAGACAGACAGACAGACAGACAGACAGACAGACAGACAGACAGACAGACAGACAGACAGACAGACAGACAGACAGACAGACAGACAGACAGACAGACAGACAGACAGACAGACAGACAGACAGACAGACAGACAGACAGACAGAGAGAGAGACAACTTTATTTAATCACGGTAGTTACATCAATTATATACAAATTGCTTTTCATGTAAGCCGTAACATCAAATATACTTAAATATTTACAATTAATTAAAATTAAAATGCAAAAAGCTACAATAGTTCAATTAAAAAGTATAGGTATTAATTATATTATTAAAATTATTTACATTTGGGAGACTTTTTATTGTTGATGGTAAACTGTTCCATAAGAGAGCGCCACTGTAAGATAAGCTACGTTTGAGGTACTCAGTATGAGGTTGTGGAATTTTAACGTTTATATCTGAGAAACGTAAATTGTAATTATGTGCCTCATTTACTGGTACAAACAGCTCTTGTAAGTAATCAGGAGCAATACCACTGATTACTTTGTACATCACTGTGGCTTTTTGCCGATTTCGTCTGGTCTCGAGGTCACACCAACCAAGTGATGATAAAATTTCAGCTGATCTGACCTCGTATCCAGACCTGGTAATAATTCGAGCAGCCCTGTTTTGCAGCTTTTGAAGCTTATTTCTTAAGACTATTCCACAGTTTCCCCATATGGTACTACAATAATCAAAGTGAGGTACCACCAATGATTGATACAGGGATATCATTTGAGGGAATGTTAGAATAGATCGCAATTCTCTGAGCATACGAAGACCCTTCAATACCTTTGGTATAATTATTTCATTTAAGTGATCTTCCCAAGTTAGTTTTTCGTCAATAACAACTCCTAGTAATTTTGCTTTAGAGACCCGTCTTATAACTTCATGATTCATCTTTATCTTAGGATCACCCAGTAATTGCGTTAATCTATAATTAGAAGCTATGATGATAAACTCAGTTTTTGTTCCGTTTGCCGAAAGCCTGTTAGCATTAATCCAAATATTCAAATTCTCCATATCCTTATTAAGCAGGTTTTCAAGTTCTTCTACGGTGTCTGCAGTCGCAGTGATCTGAGTATCATCAGCATACATACCGGGAGCTGTGTGCTCTAAACAGTTGGGGAGATCGTTCACGTATACCAAAAATAGAAGAGGGCCTAGGGTAGATCCCTGTGGAACACCCGTTAACATGGGCCGAGACTGTGACAATGTATTATTAACCATGCAACGCTGTAATCTGTTACAGAGATAAGAGGAGAACCATTCCAATGATTTTCCTCCCACACCATATATGTTTAACTTTTTTAAAAGAATTGCATGGTCAACAGTGTCAAAAGCCTTACTCAAATCCACAAAAACAACTCCATTCATGAAACTATTGTCTATATTCTTAAACCACCTTTCGGTTGCTTGTAGTAGAGCAGTTAAGGTGGAGTGATTTGACCGGAATCCTGATTGGAACTTACTCAGTATACCATTTTCCGTCAAGTATGAATAAATTTGGTCAAAGACAAGCTTTTCAAATACCTTGGCCAGAATTGGCAGTACCGAGATTGGTCTGTAGTTGTTGGGATCATTTTTTATATTTCCCTTGTATATTGGAAAAATTTTAGCAATTTTCCAACTATCCGGAAATATGCCCGAACTTAAAGACTTGTTAAATATAGAACACAGCGGATCACTTATCACAGTTGCAGAATATTTCAATAGTTTTGCAGAAATTCCATCAATGCCACATGCTTTAGATACTAACAATTTAGATTTAGATAACATAGACAGACAGACAGACAGACAGACAGACAGACAGACAGACAGACAGACAGACAGACAGACAGACAGACAGACAGACAGACAGACAGACAGACAGACAGACAGACAGACAGACAGACAGACAGACAGACAGACAGACAGACAGACAGACTGACTGACAGACACACACACACATACATACACATACACATACAGACACACAGACACACAGACACACAGACACACAGACACACAGACACACAGACACACAGACACACAGACACACAGACGCAGACGCAGACGCAGACCCAGACCCAGACCCAGACCCAGACCCAGACCCAGACGAAGACGCAGACGCAGACACAGGCACAGACGCAGACGCAGATACAGATAAGCAAACGAACGAACAAACAAACAAACAAACAAACAAACAAACAAACAAACAAACAAACAAACAAACAAACAAACAAACAAACAAACAAACAAACAAACAAACAAACAAACAAACAAACAAACAAACAAACAAACAAACAAACAAACAAACAAACAAACAAACAAACAAACAAACAAACAAACAAACAAACAAACGAATGAACAGACAACGTTTGGATTGTATCATTTTATCTGTATGTTCGCTTTCAGGCAAAGGTCCGCATGCCTTCTTGGCACCTCCGTCGCTCGCTAAAGCCCTTTCGGGATCAGTTTGGTCACCAGCAGCAAGGATTCCATGGAACAAGGCAAACTCATTGCCTTATGCTTCATATGCGTACGGACCACTTTGGGAAGCCTCCTTGCACAACGCACCAGGCCTCATGGGACCAGGCCACGGTATGCCACACGGACCAGCGCTGGGGAGCCCGATGAGTATGAACGGGCACCGGGGATACCCGTTGGTAGTGATGCCGCATGGACCAGACCACAGCGCAAACGTATTCATGAACATGGGTCAAAACCATGGTTGGATAGGCATGCCGGCGATCCACCCAAACGTACACGGACCGATACACGCACCTAATATGTTCGCAGACTTCCACACCGTGAGGCACGCCTTTGATGTTCTTTACCCAGGTATCCACGCACACGGTTTCGCTCCGGTTAACTGGAAACTGGACGCCATGTTTATGGGACCGCACCCGTACGAACCTTTACCACATCTTGCCCCAGGACACCGACCTAGCTATACTAGTCATTTCGTACCAGGACCTTCGTACTACACTCCGGGACACGCTATGGCATACCATCCGCATGTTCATTACGATGGTGGTGCAAAGCACGTGGTGGCCACGACATCGGGTATGCCAGACATCAATGTGTTGCCGCACGGAGCGTACGCGGTGAGTGGCCCAAATCATGCCCCGGTACAAGAACCCGCGTATCACGCCGTGGGACTACCAATGAATGGCGAAGGCCATGGTGGTATGGACGAACATGGAATATGGGGTCATGGGTTAGATTACGGAGCTCATATGCCTCCCGTTGGCGGTTACCACGTGCACGGACCGGGGTCTTTTGCTCGCGGTATTGACCACAGCATTCCTCCAAACATCATCCACGGGTCTGAAGACTTTCTCCACCACGGCGATTTGGCCTACCCAGGGCACTTTGACTCCGGGGCTTTTCACCTGCACGAGCCGGCAACTCCTCCGCTCGCCCCGAACGGTCATCCATTGACCATTGGACCGACGCACTTCGACTCCGGAGCATATCATCTTCACGAACATGGCGATCCTCTCCTGCTGTCCAATCACCATCCCTTCGGAGTTCTTCCAGATCCCGGATTTATAGATTCTCCCTTCGTGGCTCCGACCTCGAATCAAAATCATCAGCTGCTTGTCGAGCATGCGCCCTACATTACTCCGGGTCACGTGGATGCTCCGTTTGTCCCAATACACACAAGTGACTTCCCACCGTTATTCCCAGAGACACCTCATCATGGTCATCCATTTTTACCTCCTGGCCACATAGATTCGCCTATAGTACCGAAATACGAAAGCGATCAGCCGCCTTTGATCCCCGAGGGTACCCACGGAAGTCCGTACCTAGCTCCCGGGCATATCGACCCGAGTGTTGTACCTCACTTTTCAAACGATCGCCCGCCACTTTTGCCCGATACGCTCGTGCACGGCTCGGCATTGTTACCTCCTGGGCATATCGACAGTTCCGTTATCCCCAGGTACGAAAGCGACACCGTACCTTTACTCCCGGATAATCTTCACCACCACGGAGGTCCTTTGTTACCCCCCGGACATATTGACTCACCTATGGTCCAGTTCCACTCACACGATACCCCTCCGATAATGCCACCCATGCACCACTACGGAGGGGGACTCATCCCACCGGGGCACATCGATTCGACAGTAATGCCGCACGACGACAGAGACACTCCACCGTTAATGAATGGACTCATTCACGCGGGGTTAGGACTACCACCGGGACACGTAGACCCACCGGCAGTTTTCCACCACGCAAACGATTTGGCCAGTTTCCCATTCGCCGGTGGACACGGCGCGGGACACTTTTGGGGCATGGGCGCAGGTCCGGGATGGATTAACGGATGGGGGCATGGCACGGGCCATGGATGGGGACACGGCCTTGGACATGGAGGAATAGACTTCGCACACGGAGGCTTTGGTGGCTGGGGTCATATGGGTTTCGGGCACGGAGGCCTCGGATTTGGACACGGAGGCTTCGGACATGGAGGCCCAGGATTTGGGCACGGAGGCTTTGGATTTGGCCACGGGGGATTCCTACCACATCCACATCACCCTATCCTTCCTCACCCACACCACTGGCATCTACCTCCGCCAATTCCAATCATTATTCACAATACGCCTAAACCAAAGCCACCGCCGCCTCCCCCACCTGCCCCAGTGGTACCCCCTGCTCTCCCTCCTCCTCCTCTTCCTCCACCTATACCCCCACCCGCAGGTCCCTTTCCAGTTCCTCCTGCTCTGCCACCAAAGATACAGGGTGGAAAACCAGGTAAGTCTTAGAAGGAATATATCAGGAACGATACAGCGTTCTTAACGACTGTAGGAGCACAAATGGCGTGTGATGTTAGTACACTGCCTCTCACAGCTGAGAACCGAAGCTAAGCCTCGTTAGATGGAGTTAGTGCTAGAATGGGTGTTCGAGCTTGGAACTCATGTGAGTAGAGTTGTTAGTTCTTTCCGGCGCTTCTCCGGGTCCTCCAGATTTTCCCCTTTCGTAAAATCAACTTTAGCTTAATTGATCGTAGGACAATTTTTCTATAGTATTTTTTGAGTATTTTCGTTTTGACTCGAATACTTTGTGTAATGGAATTGAGGATAGGATAGGGTAGGATAAGATAGGATAGGATGGGATGGGAAAGGATAGGATAGGATAGGATAGGAAGGATAGGATAGGATAGGAATGGATAGATGAAGTGACGAAATATGAATTTAAATAGGAAATACACTAAAATTATTCAGTAAACAGATAACGTGATCAAATATTTTTTCTCTTTAAAGGCCTAGCATACAGTGCGCCAGCAACAACACTTCCTTTCAGTAAGTAAAATATCCATTTTCTCACTGTCACTGACACAGTCACTGTCATGTCACTGTCACTGACGCATTCACTGTCATGTCACTGACACAGTTACTGTCATGTCAGTGACACAGTTACTGTCATGTCACTGACACAGTCCCTGTCGTGTCATGTCACTGATACAGTTACTATCATGTGAGATCATGTCAGTGACAGTTACTGCCATGTCACTGACACAGTCCCTGTTATGTTATGTCATGTTATGTCATCATGTCATGTCATGTCATGTCATGTCATGTCATGTCATGTCATGTCATGTCATGTCATGTCATGTCATGTCATGTCACTGACACAGTTACTGTCACTGCCACTGTCACTTCCACTGACACTGTCTGTCACTGACCCTGCCACTGCCACTGCTATCACTTTCATATCTCATCGTCATTGCCTTTCCACAATTCTTGTCTAATCCTTCATTATAGTCACCTTCTTCGCATGCAGTCATACCAATCCCTTATCATTGTCATTATCACCCTATAACTAAACTTATCATCGTATTCTTTTAGCATCGGTTGCACACCCTCCTTTGGCAGTCGTGGGGACATCGAAAAAAGGCAAAATATCACCAACCAGTAAACGAAACTCGGTGAAACACAAGAAAAGAAAAACAGGCAGTAGCTTACTTAAACGTAAATTAAATACCGCAAACCGAAAGAAAGCCAAGATTCATCGTCTTAATCAGAGACACAATGTCAAACTCATAAACGTAAACCACAGAAGACGAAGTAAACACTTGGCGTTACTATTCAAAAATAAGAAACTAAAGAAACAAGTAAAAGTAGAAGAGGGTAAACCTTAAGTGCCAATGCAGCGAAATTTCACCCCAGTTTTTTATGATTGCATTTGAAAGAACACTTAAAATGACAACGTAACAACTTTCGTAAAATTTCCTTGCTTCATTCTTGAGATATTCAGGTTTGTTTGATATGCAAATGTCATACATATGACATCACACTACATAATGACTTTTTAGAAAAGTATGATTTTCTTTGAGAGTGCTTATCGAAAGTACTTAATAAAAATTTGCACTGCATGTATGTAGCCATGACTGGTCACTAAACGTGTGTAGTTGGGTGTAAAATATTTGGACTATCCCAAAATTGATGCTATTTCAAAACGTCATTATGCAGTGTGATGTCATAAGTATTACATTTGCATATCAAACAAACCTGAATATCTCAAGAAGGAAGCAAGGAAACGAAATTCTACGAAAGACGTTACGTTGTCGTTTTACGTGTTCTTTCAAAGGCAATCATAAAAAACTGGGGTGAAATTTCGCTGCATTTGGCACTTTAAACGCAACCTCCTTTGTCAGAATGAAATATGACATAGAGGTTTGAAAACCAACAGCCTTTGCATAACTTAGAGGCGTTGTGTTTTAATATAAACCCTTTAAAAGGAAGATGGGTAAATATAAGCTGGATTTCCACTGTGTGTAAAATGTTACGCGCTCGACTTTTGCTTTCAACTTCAGTCAATATGTGACATAAAGTAGAAATGATACGTTTGTGAGCTTGGTGTAATGTAACAGACGTTTGATGGACGTGCAACAAAAGTCTGTATAAAGTAGAAAATCATTCAATTTGTACACTAAAAACTGAAGCGTGCAACATTTCACCCCCAATGGGAATCCTTTCAACACAAACAGAAACTCCTTTGTTAACCACTTTGAAGTTTGCCGAGTTTATAGACTACTCGTCGATGGACTATGGTTAAACATATTGTATATAGTGCAAACACAAGTACCACAATGGTTGACCGAAACGCAAAAGGAGTATGTTCCAAATAAAAACATGTAATATTCTATTATGCACCAAGAGAGAGAAAAAAAGTATAAAATTACAAGTCCAAATTCGGCGAGCACGAACGAGAAAAGTCCCATGCAAGGTGCTCACCGTAAAATTAAAATAAAATAAAAAGTAATGATATATACATAGATCTATCGAAGATTAAGTTGGACTAGACATGACAGGAACAATTCCTGCATATGGAATAGGAACAAGGCGAATCTGGGTCAAAGGTAGTGTTCATGAGTTCAGTATAAGTTAGGCGTAGATAGGACTTAAACCTAGTTAAAGAAGAAACTTTATCAGATGGTGCATGCTTAAGTAAATAGTTCCAGGGTTTAACTATTCTATTAAAGTAAGATCCTTGAAAGGTACTAGTTTTACATTGTGGGGTTTTAAGAAGTGAGGATTATATGCAGTGATGCCAAATGTATAAGAAGGTAGAAGCTTGTAGAAGCACACACCACTATGAACTTCCAACCTTAGCTCTCCATCTGAGCCTCAGTAGCTCAATAGTTAGAGCGTCAAGCCGGTCAGGCAGGTTTAATTCCTGTTTAAGTAGTAGGATTCAGAAACGTCTGTAACATAGCTTAATCTTAACTATTACTCAACAGGTTTCTATCCTACGATAACTAGATACCTTACATTTCCATGTGTGTGTGATAAAAATTTGACATTCCCTCTGTAATATAGAACCATAACTAAAAGTAAAGCAAGAAACTCATATTTTATAGTGAATATAAATAAAACGAATTTTATAACAATAAGTCACCGATAAGTGAACGTTGCTGTCTAATATATACTCTATTATATTATATGAATTTTTTTATAGTCTTTAAACAAGCCATATATATTAAAGATTTTCTTATGGCGATTTTTTATTTTTGCACATGTTACTTCCGCTACTATTTATACTTCCAGTGCGTTGTTAGCCGTGTGACTGAGTGAGGCCGTGAAGCATGTTGTAAGTTCTTTGCTCCTATCGCTTTTGGAGTTGATAAAAAGTTGAACAGCTTTGCCTTTTGAGCAAGGTGTTCTTGCAACGTTGTTGGTAGATTTCGAAACTGACTGGCTGACTTTGTATATAAATGCCTGTTTAGCTTCCGCTTACACAGCAAATACAATCTCGTTCCCAGAGCCCACGTTCCCCTTACCCAGCATGCGGGAAACGAGAAAGCTCTGGGATAATCCGTTCACGCCATCACAGGGTACTTGTTATCCGGAAGAAGAGTTATATAGAGTTCACTGTGTTCATCAGCCAATGAAATATCGATGTGAAACGGATTATCCCAGAGTCTCTCGTTTCTGGGTGGGGAACGTGGGCTCTGGGAACGAGATTGCAGCAAATACAGCTCGTCAAATAAATAAGAATAAAGTCACAAGTTTTTTTTACGCAAGAATAAATAAATCAGGTTAGTCAGCAGGTATCTCCTTTCACAGCCATAATGACCTGTAGGGGCAAAATATGGCGACAAAACGCCACTGCAAACTGTGTATATCAGGACTTTGGTATATTTGAACAACGATAAAGGCAGATTTAAGAAAAAGATGATATGGAAAGTCGTGAGAAGCTAACATAAGGGACGGTCTTGTTCCAGAATAAAGAATGTTTACAAATGCTTTTACGCTGTTAAGAAATCGAAAGGCGCTTGTTGGAGTTCGACTGCTGTTGTTCTTGCTATCCGCCACCGTTATGGTTGTCTATTTGCAGAAAGACGAAGGTATATATATATATAGTACATCGTCAAATACATGGTTATAGAAATTTTCTGAAATGCAAAGGCTACCGAAAGAAGGCGGTTTGGTAGTAAGGAATAAGCAAAGAAGTTAATTAATAGACAAATTAATTCAACAACGGTAACAACTGCAGTAACGGAGCAACAACAATCACAATGACAACAACAACAACAACAACAACAACAACAACAACAACAACAACAACAACAACAACAACAACAACAACAACAACAACAACAACAACAACAACAACAACAACAACAACAACAACAACAACAACAACAACAACAACAACAACAACAACAACAACAACAACAACAACAACAACAACAACAACAACAACAACAACAACAACAACAACAACAACAACAACAACAACAACAACAACAACAACAACAACAACAACAACAACAACAACAACAACAACAACAACAACAACAACAACAACAACAACAACAACAACAACAACAACAACAACAACAAAATATACAATAATGGCACGCACAAGCTGTTGATCCTGTGTAAATATAATAATCATAATCATAATCATAATCACAACCACAACCACAACCACAACCACAACCACAACCACAACCACAACCACAACCACAACCACAACCACAACCACAACCACAACCACAACCACAACCACAATCACAATCACAATCACAATCACAATCACAATCACAATCACAATCACTCACAATCATAATCATAATCATAATCATAATCATAATCATAATCATGATCATAATCATAATCATAATCATAATCACAATCACAATCACAATCATAATCACATAATTACAATCATAATCATACTTACAATCACATAATTACAATCATAATCATAATCACAATCACATAATTACAATCATAATCATAATCATAATCATAATCACATAATTACAATCATAATCATAATCATAATCACAATCACATAATTATAATCATAATCATAATCATAATCACATAATTACAATCATAATCATAATCATAATCACATAATTACAATCATAATCATAATCATAATCACATAATTACAATCATAATCATAATCATAATCACAATCATAATCACATAATTACAATCATAATCATAATCATAATCACAATCACAAAATTACAATCATAATCATAATCACAATCATAATCATAATCATAATCATAATCATAATCATAATCATAATCATAATCATAATCATAATCATAATCATAATCATAATCATAATCATAATCATAATCATAATCATAATCATAATCATAACCATAATCATGATCATGATCATAATCATGATCATAATCATAATCATAATCAAATAATATGATCATAATATCAGTATTAACAATACTGTTGTTAGTTGCTAAATGTAAATAACATTATTTGATCCATAATTGTTTTTTTACAAACACAGATGCTTCCAAAAGAGAACAGAAATTACAAATAGATGTTGCGTTCATCATACACGGCTCCAAAAATATAACAAGCGCTCCACGAAAAAAGACGTTGAAAGAAGCGTTGGGCTGGGCGAAAAAGATCATAGAAGCTTTTGGAGAAATCGGCATTAACAAAACGAGAGCGGGCTTAATACTGTACGCCGAGAAACCCAAGTTGATGTTTAATTTCACAGAAAAACTGACGAAGGGCGAAGTATTGGCAGCTCTTGAAGAAGCGGGTTCACCACCAGCCATTGGAAATAAGACATTTACAGGGAAAGCTTTGAAGCTTGCTCTGAAGACATTGGTTAATGAAACGCGGGAAGAAGCGTTAAAGAAGTTCTTTGTCTTTTCGGATCGTCCACCAGAGGATGATCCCATGGCGCCAGCTTCGGCAATCGAGGGGAAGAAAGTGGATTTGTACGGATTGGGAAAGACAACGGCACCGTATAAAGATTGGTACATTTCTGATTACAGTTTGGATTCAATGTACGCGATGCTGAAAGCTGGTCCGTTCAAAGGTACGACGCCACATATAAAATCTTGAATACGTGCGTGTGATAATAACATTTAGAAAAGACAAAACAAAGGACGACGCATTTTCAAACGCAAAAGAGATGTGTTCGTGGTGGCACAGTATCGGCGTGGTGTTGGTAACACAGTGGTTAACGCACGTGCCTTTCACCTCTGCGATCCAGGTTCGATTCCTACTCGGTGCAGTTATCAGATTAAAATGTTCCCTTGGCCGCATATGCATGAGAAGAGTGCTTCCAGTTTGACTCTATCAAACACCACAGGTTTCCTCCGGGTACTCCAGTTTCCTCCTGTAGTAACACTGGAGCAATACGAGATGCATGACAGGCTCTTACTGGACCTTTAGAGAGAGCAGTTTAGATCAGTAAAACTGATAGCGTTATCCAGTATAAAGGATAAAAGATAAAGGACTGGGTGGCTAATCATCCTTGCTTGCAGCCAGCGGCTGAATTGCGAAGGACGCAAGATCAACGTGGCCGTGTCGAGGCATATCAAAGGCGCTCGAAGCAGCCGCCAGCGACACAGTTAGATCATGCACGGATCACAGCTAAGATGTTAGATGTTGATTTTATGGAGGGAGGAAAACCGGGCAACCCAGCGAAAAACCCTCGAAGCACAGGAGAGATCAACTTCGACTCTACTCACATGAGTTCCAAGCCCGACAACGGGGTCATTCCCAAGCGGTCACCCATCCAAGTAATAACCCCGTCTAACCGGGCTTAACTTTTTGGTGAGAGGCAGCACGCTACTAGCACACGCCATCCGTGCTCCCCTATAAATAAAGTTAGTTTAGTTTACGCCGGTCTCCTCCTATGGATGGTCCTTACTGGATCTCTAGGAATAGATATAACTGATAGCGCTATCCAATATATATATATATACAGTTAGTTTAGTTTAGTTTAGTTTTAGTAATATTTTCATGAGGTTGAAGACGAAATGTTCGATCAAGTGTTGCTCTTACCTAGACAAACTCATCGTTTACAAACATCTACCAGTACTCCCGGGTTCAAACCATTTACACACATTTATATATCATAAAGAAAACATTTTTCATTGCATTTTATAATAACAAATACCGTCTTTGCATGTAAATCCAATTTTATCTCATTTAACTAGGAAGAAAAGCGGCTGAGAAAGACAAGACTTTTCAAGATGAGCTTTCAAAAATAAAAGCCTCTTCAAATCGTCTAACTCAGCCCAGCGCTACTAAAATCAACCCAATCGTGACCACTACGACATCAAATCAAAACAAAGACATACAAAATGGCAATGGACCTCCAATTGCGGCTCCAAATGGGCCTCGAATGCCAACCAGTAAAGTTTCACCAACACCAAGTACTTCTAAGAATTTATTAAATCCTGGAAATACAATCGCCGGTGTCATATCAAATGTACTTGGACCCGAGAAAGACAACCTGGCTAAAAATAACTACGGAAAGGACGCAAGCGTTGTCGTGACAGTTAATTCGCTGAAAACTGGCAAGTCAGTCGGACGTTATTCCACTGCATCCGTCGGTCCTCACAAATCAACAGACTTCGGTACCGTTATAGGAGGACTAAAACTAAAAGGGCAATCACAATTTTCAGTTGTTAAACCGGGGAGTCAAGACTCGAACCTTCGCTCAAAAGTTCGTGATAGTCAATTAAGACGACGCGCGTATAAATGGTTCAAACGACGACAAAAGAATAACAAACTGCAAGTAATGATTTTGAGTTAAATGGTTCGCAACTTTGTATTGCTAGTCAACCTGTAAGTACTCAGAAAAACTCCTGATTTTCGAAACGAGAATTGAACACGCAACCTTGTGAGAAGTAGTCACACGGTCTAACTCGACTGTGGGTGCCCTATATCAATGACTGACAAAAGGTAATGAGTCTTTTCTGTAACCGCTGAGCTTGGTTTGATATATGTATTTATAACTGCGGGCGCAGCTGAGCCCACAGTCAAATAATAAACATGCAAAGGTCAGCGGTCACTGTCATGAAAGAAAAGACCCATGTTTCCACCATCGTTTGTTGGGTCATATTTTGAACGAGACCCGCAGTCCATTTATGTATAAGTCAGCGAGCTCAGGTGACAGACGAAGATTGACAAGTCTGACAAGATGTTAGTCAACATTGTTTATGAGTTAAGTAGTTTGCGACTTGGTAATAGTAAGCTGTTTGGATTTCTGGGTGCTCTCTAACCCAGTAGGCATGAAAAACCCAACAGCCCTAGTGCCTGATCGAACCAGGCTGCGCGTGCGCATAACAGCAAAAGTGATATACTTCGCACCTCACGTTACACCGGTACCAGTAAACGCCTATGAATGGGTTCTCATTAGATTGATAATTTTAAACTTACTATCATGATACAGCAAAAGCTAAATAATACGAGAGATAATTCTATAAAAATTTTTTTTTTGAAATACAAATAAAAAGTCAGTATTTTTTATATATGAAGTTGATTGTTCATTTCTCAATGTCTAATAACTCTCACGGTTCAACGGTTTCAATATTTAAATAGTCCAACGAACCGGTAATAAAACAACACAATATTGATCTAAGTGTAAATGTTGTCTCGACTTGGTTTAATACGTTGTTGGATGATAAGTGTTCTTTTTTTCACGATTTGGGATATCGTTAATGGCGACAATGTAGGTAGGTAACTGTAATGGCGACAATGTAGGTAGGTAACTGTAATGGCGACAATGTAGGTATAGGTAACTGTAATGGCGACAATGTAGGTAGGTAACTGTAATGGCGATAAGTAGGTAGGTAACTGTAATGGCGACAATGTAGGTAGGTAACTGTAATGGCGACAATGTAGGTAGGTAGCTGTAATGGTGACAATGTAGGTAACTGTAATGGCGACAATGTAGGTATGTAACTGTAATGGCGACAATGTAGGTAGGTAACTGTAATGGCGACAATGTAGGTAGGTAACTGTAATGGCGACAATGTAGGTAGGTGACTGTAATGGCGACAATGTAGGTAGGTAACTGTAATGCATAGTAGTAGTTTATTAAAAAAACTTCACTTAGCAGTTTACAAATAAACTGAATTGTGTGAGTTGCACAAGAATCGTAAGATTAAATGTATATACAAACTAAAATATTTTACAAGTTACAAATGAGATAGTAAACAAAATTTTAAAATAAAACACGTTCGCTAATGTGACTAATTACAATAAAATCAAAATTGTAGAATTAACTATTAGCTATGAATCACAAATGACTGTGACTAAAACTTATATGACCTGTTTATTTCATTTGCGGTTGATATTACATAAGTGTTTAAAAATCTCTTGGTGTTCACACAGGGTACCGTGAACTCACGTTGCTTTCTCAAACAATGATGTTGGACAGTCCTTGCTGGAAGTAAGCAGTGAAGCTTATGATCTGGATTACCTTCAATGTTCTTAAACAGTTTTAGGCAGGCCTCATTTCGTCTGGAACGGAGAGTTAATAAATTGCTTTGTGTTAGACAATCCATGTAGCGATTACCTGGGTAAATAATGGAAAGTACTCTTTGTTGCACTCGTTCTATAGCATCGCTGAGATAATTAGGTAGTGCATAATGGAAAACCTGGGTACTGTATTCAAGGATAGGTCTAACACATGTACAATAAAAGAGTAATATTTCCGATGCTGGAATTTTAGCCCGTTTGAGTTGGATAATAAAGTAAATTCGCTTGTTAGCTTTTTTTACAATGTTGTTAACGTGTTGGTTCCATTTTAGGTCACTACTAATGGTTAGGCCCAAAATTTTAACATGTTCAACAATATCTAGGTCGCTGCCATTGACACGGATACTAGGGAATTCTAATTTATCTCTTCCAAAGTGTATTCTTAATTCTTTACATTTGGTACTATTAAGCTGCAAACGGTTATCTGTAGACCATTGTTGTATGTAATTTACACTTTCCTGCACGGTGGAACGGGCATGTTTTTTAACTACTTCTAAGATTGTTGTATCGTCAATGTATTTCCAGTTTTCAATTGCACGTGGTCTGAGATCATTGATCATCCAGATGAACAACCAAGGGCCGAGTTTAGTGCCTTGTGGGACCCCTGACGGAACTCCACGCCATTCGGAGTAGCAATCCCTTGACAATTTAACCCTCTGTTCCCTATTCGTCAGGAAGTTGATAATCCATTTCTTCACCCGCGAGAGGGATACTAAGCTGAAACACTTTTCTTGCAAGGATTCGATGATCGATCAGATCAAATGCTTTCCGATAATCAAAGAGAACCACTCGAACAGCATCACCAGTACCGTCCGTAGCCTCGGCCCATTCATGAATCATGTTAATAAGAGCTAGTGTAGCTGAAGAGCGTGGTATACCTCCAAATTGGGATGGGTCAATGACACTCAGAATGGCAGGGGCTACATAGATTTCAACAACAAAATCTTCAGCAATTTTGGATAGTGCCGGAGTGAGTGATATAGGTCTGAGATGCTTATTAATATCAGTAATGGGTTTCTCTTTCGGGATTGGTGTAATGTTTGCGCGCTTCCAAGCCAGTGGTAACTTTTGTTCTATATACGAAGCATTTAGCAAATTTGAA
>OZ036009.1:4983940-5006440 GCA_964035015.1 Corallium rubrum
TCATATCTGTGGGATATCTGCTGTTGGTTGCATACGCCATAGCATACCATAATCCTGAAGTTCAAGGTGTTAATATAAGAAAATATACCAAGTACCATAATACCATAGTATACAACAGTACTATAGTACTAAACTATACCATAGTACTAAAGTACCATAGTACTAAAGTACCATAGTACCAAAGTACCATAGTACCATACGGCCATAGTACACAACAGTACCATAGTACTAAAGTACCATAGTACCATACGGCCATAGTACCACCATAGTACTAAAGTACCATAATACCATACGGCCATAGTACCACAGTACCATAGTACTAAAGTACCATAGTACCATACAGCCATAGTACCACAGTACCATAGTACTAAAGTACCATAGTACCATAAGGCCACAGTACCACAGTACCATAGTACTAAAGTACCATAGTACCATACGGCCATAGTACCACAGTACCATAGTACTAAAGTACCATAGTACCACAGTACCATAGTACTAAAGTACCATAGTACCACAGTACCACAGTACCATAGTACTAAAGTGCCATAGTACCATACAGCCACAGTACCACAGTACCATAGTACTAAAGTACCATAGTACTAAAGTACCATAGTACCATACAGCCACATACCATAGTACCATACAGCCATAGTACCACAGTACCATAGTACTATAGCACCATAATACTAAATTAGCATAGTACCATAAGGCCATAGTACCACAGTATCACAGTACCACAGTACCATCGTACCAATTAAACTACCATAGTACCACAGTAATGTGGTACCAAACTACAATAGTACCATAGTACTATATTAATACCTTCAAAATAAACTATTTTTAACAGGAAAGGAGGCATTTGTAGATGACCAAAGTAAATACGACGAAACGCCATATTTATCACCCCGTTCAGACGATCTTCCAGCGCCAGTAGGGGACACAAACTCTGAGCACAATCTACGTGGGAAGCTGGGACCAAAAGTCAACGCGAGGCTACAGCAAGACTACGAGTTCCAGGAGTTCGACAAAGAGGAAAAAGATGAAGAAGAAGCTAGCGACGATGATTACGACGACGAGGATGCCAAAATGTTCCACGATGACAGCGAACATGAGACCGACAACAAGGTCGTTGACAATAGGAACCAGGCTGGCCTTGGAGGTGTTACAAACTTAAATCCAGTCATTAATTCAACAAATAACGATAGGCAAGTTTACGAAAATCAGACGGCTAGACCAGGAGAATTAACTGAGAACCAGAATAAATCAAGTTTGGGAAACCTAGAACAACAAGCCCCATCTGGTTTTAATTTTCAGAATACAGAAACACAAAAGACCCCATCTGTTGAAAACGTCGTCACAAGCAGACCTGGAATTCCTATAAATTCTAGTATTCAAAACGAGAAATTGGCGCAACACTTAGAACAGCAAGCCCCATCTGGTTCTAATTTTCAGAATACAGAAACACAAAAGACCCCATCTGTTGAAAACGTCGTCACAAGCAGACCTGGAATTCCTATAAATTCTAGTATTCAAAAGGAGAAATCGGCGCAACACCTAGAACAACAAGCCCCATCTGGTTCTAATTTTCAGAATACAGAAACACAAAAGACTCCGTCTGTTGAAAACGTCCCCAGTATCTACACTGTGGGTGTCACAAGTAGACCTGAGATTCCTATAAATTCTAGTATTCAAAACGAGAAATTGGTGCAACACCTAGAACAACAAGCCCCATCTGGTTCTAATTTTCAGAATACAGAAACACAAAAGACTCCATCGGTTGAAAACGTCCCAAGTACATACGCTGCGGTTGACACAAGCAGACTTGGAATTCCTATAAATTCTAATATTCGAAACGAGAAATCGGCGCAAAACCTAGAACAACAAGTGTCATCTGGTTTTAGTTTTCAGAATACAGGAACACAAAAGACTCCATCGGTTGAAAACGTCCCAAGTACATACGCCGTGGGTGACACGAGCAGACCTGGGATTCCTATAAATTCTAATATTCAAAACGAGAAATCGGCGCAACAACCATACACGACCTTCGACCTTGCACATCCAGCACTTCAAGACCGTCCGTCAAGTAGCAGTCTCACAGAATCCACGGGAGTGCCCGAATACATATTCTCAGGGAATTCTGGGAAAGTTTCGCAATCCGCTAATCACGGGGAAAATCTCGGGAAAATTATGGGAAATCTCGGTAAAGTTACGCATCCTTGGGAAAATGTTTCGCAATCTCAAAATACTGGAAAACCTGAGAATATATTTCCGGGCAATTCCAATAACCAAGAACATCATGAACCAATAAATAAAGACGTTTCGTCAAGTCAATCTGGTAAATCTTCGAAAGAAGGTACACACAGCTGGGGTGGAATTGGTTCGATCGAGAACCAGAATATTGGGCCGACAACGGATGAAAACAATGTTTTGTTAAAATCTAACAATGAAAAGATTGAAAGACATTGGACGACACCACAAGAGAAAGAAAGTAGCGAGAATTCCCCACCATCGAGTAAACCTTTACTGGATCATTTTGATAGTCCGAAAGGAGAAACAAATGGGAACGAAAACGATGGGCAAAGTTCACTTCCTCTCTCGAATGCGAAAAGCGAACAGAAACAAGCCAGTCATACAACAAGTAAAACAGGTTCTTCTCCAGAAAAAGGCCAAGGGAGTGTACTTACAGAAGATTCGAACAAGGGAGATACGGAAGACAAAACTGAGAATGTCCCCCTATACGATGAATCCCATGGAGCGAGAATACATTCTTGGGGAAAAGCAAAACTATACGAAACCAGTGTAGGGTCTGGGAACCATGTGACAGCAAGCAAGAATAGAGAGGAAACGATTGCCGATGGCAATAAAGAAGAAACTTCAAGTCCTTTAAATAATCCTACAATAAATACTTCGCCAGCTAGGAATGAGAAGGAAGGAGAGAATCCTGTAGAAGCTAGTCATACATTTACAGAAGGACAAGAGTTTTTGAGCGATAATTCGAACCACAAGTCACTCGAGAATTCTGGTAATGGTGGTGGAGCAGCAAGTGGTTGGGCAGTAGGAGGAGCAGGAGGTGGAGCAGCAAGTGGTGGAGCAGCAGGAGGAATAGCAGGCGGTGGAGCAGAAAGTGGTGGGGCAGCAGGAGGAGCAGGTGGTGGAGCAGCAGGAGGCGGGGCAGCAGTGGGGGAAATAAAGGCAGCAGGTAGTAAGGCAGGAGATACTGGAGTAGCAGGAGGTATGGCAGTTGGTGGTGGGACAGCAGCAGGTGGGGCAGCCGGTGGTTGGGCAGCCGGTGGTGGGCCAGCTGGAGCAGGAGGTGGTGGAGCTGGAGGTGGTGCAGCTGGAGGTGGAGGAGCTGGAGGTGGTACAGCTGGAGGTGGTGCAGCTGGAGGTGGGGCAGCAGGTGGTACAGCTGGAGGTGGTGTAGCTGGTGGTGGTGCAGCTGGAGGTGGGGCAGCAGGTGGGGCAACTGGAGGTGGTGGAGCTGGAGTTGGGGTAGCTGGTGGTGGGGCCAGTGGAGGTGGAGGAGCGGCAGCGGGTGGGGCCGGAGGTGGGGCCGGAGGTGGTGGATTTGGAGGTGGTGGAGCTGGAGGTGGGGGAGCTGGAGGTGGGGGGCTGGAGGTGGGGGAGAGCTGGAGGTGGTACAGCAGGTGGTGCAGCTGGAGGTGGTGCAGCTGGAGGAGCTGGAGGTGGGGCAGCAGGTGGGGCAGCCGGTGGTGGAGCAGCCGGTGGTGGGGTAGCCGGTGGTGGGGCAGCGGGTGGTGGAGGAGCGGCAAGGGGTGGGGCCGGAGGTGGTGGAGTTGGAGGTGGTGCAGCTGGAGGTGGAGGAGCTGGAGGTAGTGCAGCAGGAGGTGGTGAAGCTGGAGGAGCTGGAGGTGGTGCAGCAGGAGCTGGAGGTACAGCAGGTGGTGCAGCTGGAGGTGGTGCAGCTGGAGGAGCTGGAGGTGGTGCAGCAGGTGGGGCAGCCGGTGGTGGGGCAGCCGGTGGTGGAGCAGCCGGTGGTGGGGCAGCAGGTGGTGGGGCAGCCGGTGGTGGGGCAGCCGGTGGTGGGGCAGCCGGTGGTGGAGCAGCCGGTGGTGGGGTAGCCGGTGGTGGGGCAGCCGGTGGTGGAGCAGCCGGTGGTGGGGCAGCCGGTGGTGGGGCAGCCGGTGGTGGGGCAGCCGGTGGTGGGGTAGCTGGTGGTGGAGCAGCCGGTGGTGGGGTAGCCGGTGGTGGGGCAACGGGTGGTGGAGGAGTGGCAGGGGGTGGGGCCGGAGGTGGTGGAGTTGGAGGTGGTGCAGCTGGAGGTGGAGGAGCTGGAGGTGGTGCAGCTGGAGGAGCTGGAGGTGGTGCAGCAGGAGGTGGTGGAGCTGGAGGAGCTGGAGGTGGTGGAGCTGGAGCTGGTGCAGCTGGAGGAGCTGGAGGTGGGGCAGCCGGTGGTGGGGCAGCCGGTGGTGGGGCAGCTGGTGGTGGGGCAGCGGGTGGTGGGGTAGCTGGTGGTGGGGCAGGTGGAGGTGGAGGAGCGGCAGGGGGTGGGGCCGGAGGTGGTGCAGCTGGAGGTGGTGGAGCTGGAGGTGGAGCTGGAGCAGCAGGTGGGGCAGCTGGAGGTGGTACAGCAGGCGGTGGGGCAGCCGGTGGTGGGCCAGCCGGTGGCGGGCCAGCCGGTGGTGGGCCAGCCGGTGGTGGGGCAGCCGGTGGTGGGGCAGCCGGTGGTGCAGCTGGAGGTGGTGGAGCTGGACGTCGTGCAACCGGAGGTGGTGGAGCTGGAGGTGGGGCCGCTGGAGGTGGAGGAGCTGGAGGTAGTGCAGCTGGAGGTGGTGCAGCTGGAGGTGGTGCAGCTGGAGGTGGTGCAGCTGGAGGTGGTGGAGCTGGAGGTGGTGGAGCTGGAGGTGGTGCAGCTGGAGGTGGTGCAGCTGGAGGTGGTGCAGCTGGAGGTGGTGCAGCTGGAGGTGGTGCAGCTGGAGGTGGTGCAGCTGGAGGTGGTGGAGCTGGAGGTGGTGGAGCTGGAGGTGGTGCAGCTGGAGGTGGTGCAGCTGGAGGTGGTGCAGCTGCAGGTGGTGCAGCTGCAGGTGGTGGAGCTGGAGGTGGTGGAGCTGGAGGTGGTGGAGCTGGAGGTGGTGGAGCTGGAGGTGGTGGAGCTGGAGGTGGTGGAGCTGGAGGTGGTGCAGCTGGAGGTGGTGCAGCTGGAGGTGGTGCAGCTGGAGGTGGTGCAGCTGCAGGTGGTGGAGCTGGGGGAGGTGGAGCTGGGGGTGGTGGAGCTGGAGGTGGAGGAGCTGGAGGTGGTGCAGCTGGAGGTGGTGCAGCTGGTGGTGGAGCTGGAGGTGGTGCAGCTGCAGGTGGTGGAGCTGCAGGTGGTGGAGCTGCAGGTGGTGGCTCAAAAAATGCTGTTGCTGGTAAGTTTAATTTAAACTCTCAATAACTAAATAAATAGAAGTCGTAAAGTGGATACTAAATCGTCTAGATTTACCCAGTAGTTAAATACCCAAAATAACCTTTGTCTGCTTTAGAGCGTCTGGTGTGGAGAGTACGTTGTTAACGTCCCGTCTGTGCACTTCATCCTGAGCACTTATAACTTAAAAACTTTAACAGTGACCACCTGCAAACTACTTAACTAAAAGACAATGCCGACTAACTGATTAACGCTGACAAAACGCGATTTGTAGGCGGTAGCAAACTCGTACTTGTTAGATCCAAAAATGTATACTCGACACTAATTAAGCCATGTTTACACGGCCAAAATTTAAGCACGCTTAAGTTAAGCGTGCTTAAAATGCGCCACCTTGGTGCGTTTCCGCGGTCATTTAATAATCTCTTACTAAAACACGTACACCATTATTCAACATGGTGGACGAGCTATATATTTGGTTTTGGAAGCTTCGAATGGGTAGCGTGCGTCAAAGAACAACGGAAGACATCGGTACACGAGAAAGAGTAATAGCTAAAAGAGACAAACAAACAAACAAACAAACAAACAAACAAACAAACAAACAAACAAACAAACAAACAAACAAACAAACAAACAAACAAACAAAAACAAACAAACAAACAAACAAACAAACAAACAAACAAACAAACAAACAAACAAACAAACAAACAAACAAACAAACAAACAAACAAACAAACAAACAAACAAACAAACAAACAAACAAACAAACAAACAAACAAACAAACAAACAAACAAACAAACAAACAAACAAACAAACAAACAAACAAACAAACAAACAAACAAACAAACAAACAAACAAACAAAGGAACAAAGAATAGCGAGATGGAAGCTTCTACAGCAGGGCAAAAAATACATTTTATCGTATTAATAACACCGTATTAATAGCAAGCGTTTTTCAATCCCGTTGCGTTTACACGGCCAAGTTAAGCGCGATTAACTGATCGTGCTCAGTTTAATCCACCTCCTTGAGGTGGTGCAAACTAATCGCGATTGATTTACGCCGATCTGTTTACACGGACATTTTAAGCCCGCTTAAAGTCAGATGTGGCTCAGATCCCGCTTAAATTTTGGCCTTATAAACAGGGCGTTAGACAACTCGTCCTCTATGAGTGATAGTAAACTCGGCTGCGTCTCGTTGATTATCTGCTCATGGACAACTCGTTAGGACTAGGCCCGCCGAGAGGGGAGGGAGGAGGGCTAGGGAGCAATTTGCCCCGGTCCCCCAACTTGAGAAGGGCCCCCGTAGGAAAACATGAGGCCCAGAAAGTGTAAAGATCAGTAACACTAACTTCATTTTTAGCCAACCCAGAAGACTAATTGAGAACACGTAGACACGACCCTGATGTGTAACGTCATCAGGGGCCCCAAATCGACCTATGTGACGTCATCGATAACTTGCCCCGGGCCCCACAATTTCTCTCAGTGGCCCTGGTTAGGACTGAGTGGTACAAGCTGTTAGCGCGCTGCCTCTCACCGCTGAAGTGAAGCCCAGTCGAATTGGGTTAGTACTGGGATGATACCCACCTATTCATGTGAATAGAGTTGTCGGTTCTTTCCTGTGCCTTGAGGGTTTTTCACTGGGGTTCTTCGGTTTTCCTCCCTTTTGCCAAAATAAACACTAAAGTTTCCCTATGAAGACCTTCTCCAGTTTCCACCCTTCTGTCAAAATAATCAACATCAAAGTTTCCCCACGATGGCCATTTGGGGTTATAAATACCTAAATACTGTCATAGGTTACCACCAATAAATAAAGTCACTTAAAACTGCTGGGAGAAAACGTTAATACTAACTGCCTCAACATATAACAATTAACACAACCAAAATCATTAATATGGCCTTTTCTTTTTACTTGGGACCGCAGTAAATGGCAATCGCTGTTGCGGCAACCCTGCCACATCATTTTATATTTTACCTTGTAATTTAACTTTCACTGTGAGTAATTAAGTACTTTTTTTAATTTTAATTAATTACCACTCTTGTTGAAACTTGTGGCAAAACTTAATAAATAAGTAAATATATTTTCTTTGCCTTTCTTTCCAAAGCAATTATAGACATTATATTCCTTATCGACGCTTCCCGAAGCGTCCAGATGCTCAACTACGCCAAGCTGTTGCTATTCGTCAGAAAAGTGAGTTCTGGCTTTACATTATCGTTCCACGAAACGCGAGTCAGCGTGATAAAGTTCAACGAAGACGCTCGAATCCTGTTTGGATTTTACTGTTGTGAAAACCAAAAGAAATTTGATAAAACTGTGGAAGACTTAGTACTGCAATACAATCCTCCGAGTTCACAGAACGACGCCCCTGCCGCAGTCATTGGCAAAGGTCTTCAACTGGCGTGGTACATGTTCAATGGCCCAACCGGCCGGCGTTATGTCCCCCAGGTGCTTGTCCTCATAGCATCTGTGACGTCAGCAGACGACGTCGTGGGACCGAGCAAACGCCTCCGGGAGTCGGGCGTGGAGATTTTCAGTATTGGGGTTGGTGATAATTACAGCAAAACTGAAATCTTACATATCAGCAGTTTCCCGCTGTTCATGCACGTGTTTCACGTGACGAAATTCGAGGAATTGAAAGATCGCGCACAGTTGATCGTCGACAGGATTGTACGAAGTACGTAACTTGGTCACGCTACTTGTGACAGAGCAGTTTGAACACTCGTAGATTAATTCAGCGCGCCCATATATTGACGGTACCGAAAAAGATGGCGGTGGTGCATTTAACCATAATGCTTTGCGACCTCAAATCAGCTCATATAACAACTTCAAAAACTCATTAATAATTCATGAGGTAAACACAAAACAAAATCATGACCGTATCGTATCTTTATATGTGATAAAGATTTCTCCTGATTTACATAAACTTTAGCTTTGATTTTCTCGGCTTAGACAAGGTTATTTTTCAAACTAACTCCGCCAATCAACTTACCAAGCGGTTCGTTTTTGAAGCCATATAATAAACTCGCAGTTCGTGTTTTATCAGATATAAAAACACTCGGCTTCGCCTCGTGTCTTTATATCTGATAAAGCACTCCTGCTCGTTTATTATACAGTACTAAACATTGTGTATCATATTAACATAGATTAAAGTGCCTATGAAGCGAAAATTATTGTCTTAAATGAAAGAACTCTTAAAACTACAACGTAACATCTTTTGCAGATCTTCGTTTCCGTGCTTTGTTGTTGAGATATTTCAGTTTCTTTGATATGCAAATTAAACACTTTGACGTCACATGTGTATGAGCTATCGGAGAAAGTTCTATATCTTTGCTATTATCAAACGAAATCACTTCGGAGCCGCTCCTGTGAGTCTATTTCGCATACAGCATTAGACATACAGATTTTTAATTGACTTCGTTTTAATAACAGCAAAGATACCGAACCTTCTCTGATAACTCATTATACACATGTGACGTCAAAGTGTTCAATTTGCGTATCAAAAAAATTGAAATATCTCAACAACGAGGCACGGAAACGAAAATCTGCCAAAGATGTTACTTTGTCGTTTTGAGAGTTCTTTCATTTAAGACAATAATACTTTTCGCTTCATAGGCACTTTAAATAAGCAAGAACTTCATTCCATCCCGGTATTCCACCATTCCAACATTAACTCCAACATTGCTTCATTCCAATACACTATTACATCATTAAGTCCTTCACCCACATATTTCTAGTGGTGTTTTCAAATTAGATAACAAACAGCTTCTCGTGTATGGCACATTACTTATATATATACTGTTATAACACGATATTATTGCGCTATCACAGTTCTTGTATACCTGTTTCATAGATGCACGATGCTATATTAAGTTATTAACCAGTTATATTATACCGTATGATAATTATATCCACTATATCCATTCTATCACTAACCAAAACTTTCATGATCTTATCTAGCAATCCAAATTCAAACTTGTGGCATTTGTGTTAGCGGTAAGTTTTAAATGTTTTTTTGAATCAGACTGAGAAACAAAAACGATTAATTTTAGATCTGTAATCGGTACTTCAAAAACTCATTAATAATTCACGAAGAAAACACAAAGGAAATCAGTACCATGTCCGTGGTTTTATACCTGATAAAACTTCTTGACGTCAGAAAGAATACTAATGAACATACAATTTTATATAAAGAATACTAATCAACATACAATTTTATTTCTCAAACTCATTAATAATTCATGAACCAAAAACAAAAGAAACTAATGTTTAATTAGTGTTTTGAAACCGGAGGAAGATCCATCTAGGTGATCACGTGATGACGTTTTGAAATATTTCAAAGTCCTGGGACTTTGAAATATTTTCCAAGTCCTAGGCCTTCGAAAATATGTAAATTACTTTTTTCGGACTTTACCGAGATTTCAAAGCCCTTGTGCATTAAAAATGCTCGCCTTCGGCTCGCATTTTCAATAGGCACTCGGACTTTGAAATCCCGGTAAAGTCCTCCGTCTAGTATTTGAACTATTACATAAAGAATACTAATGAACATAACATCCAATAACGAATCGTTTTTGAAGCCATTCAAAACACCCGCATCACGTGTTTTATCAGATCTAAAACACTCGGGCTGTGCCCTCGTGGTTTTAAGTCTGATAAAACACTCCTGCTCGTGTTTTAAATATTACTTCATCTGAAAAACAATTAATCTGAACTAGGAAAAACAATCGGCAATCTTGGAGAATTTTTTGATATGTATCTGACGTCAAAGCTGAGTAAAGCAAAATCTTTCCTTTATACCGATATGTATGTATGTCTTAAGTTTGCCCTTCGCAAATGTCGTTTTCGCATCATTGATTGCACCACAACACTTTCAAAAGCATGGAAAGCTGCTATCAGCAAAGTCTAATTGACATCACTAAGTTCCGAGTGAATTAGACACAGTGTTAAAACAAGATGACGGAGCAAATCGCTGATTTAAATCACGTACACCTTCAGAAAAATCACAATAAAATCAAGAAATCACAAAAAAAATTTAAAAATCACAAAAAAATCAAAAAACCCCACAAAAAAATCAAAAAATCACACAAAACCCAAAAAAAAAATCACAAAAAAAAAATTTAAAAATCATGGGAAAATCAAAAATCATGAAGAAATCACGGAAAATTCCAAAAAATCACGGGTAGATAGATCAAAAAATCATGTCGACAACCCAAGTCCAACGAGTGCACCGTCCAAGCGAGAAAAAGAGAAGAAAAGTGTTGAAAAGTCTAAGTCTAACGCAAGTCGAAGCGAGTGTTTTGCCAGAGTACGTGTGTTTATCCAATCATTAATAACTCATTAAGAAAATTCAAGAGAAATTATTATAAATTCATTAAAAATTTAATAACTTTTTTTCTCAAGATCCACAACGCATGAGAACCGATCCGTATTGCGCTCAGTTCTGCCTGGCCAGTTCGCCATTGGGAGCAGGCATGATGTCCTTGATGAAATTCGCCACACACCACTCGAACCAATTTCAGAGTTCTGGCGAAACAATCCATCTTCTCGCGCATTTCTACCCAGGGAGGTTAAAAGCAATGGACACATTTTATAACGTAATGAATCAAGGTAAGATGTAAACTCATGTTTTGACAGCATATCCTGTCATTTAGAAGTCAGCATTATCCTGAATTGTGAAATGGCTTAGAATTCAGGATAAAGAAGCACCAATCCTAGGAATAAGGACAACGGCCGCTACCATGACTGAAATGACCCATATGTTCGCCATCTATTCACCTCCGCCAAGAGGTTATGTTTTCACCTGTCTGCCTGCCTGTCTGTCCGTCCATCCGTCCGTCCGTCCGTCCGTCCGTCCGTCCGTCTATCTGCCTGATTGTCTGTCGGTCCATCCGTCTGTCTGTCCGTGATATCTCGCAAAATACTACACTCAGGTTTTCATGAAAATTTGGGAAAAGATTGATCATAGACCAAGGACCAACCCATTACAATTTGGTTGAGATTTGGATGAGAAATTAATAAAAATCTGACCACAACATTCTCCATGTACAAGAAATGCTTGATTGCGCTCACTATTCTTATTTTATGCGAACACTTTTGCATTATTCCGGCACGAGAATACTTCTGTATCTCTGTGACTCTCTAATCGACTTGATCTTTCTTTTTTCAAAAGGGAAGGGCGATTTGAACGTACCACTGTTGGACGGTTTTGAAAACGGCGTACAGTCTGGTCCGGAATCGAAAAAAGAAACAAAATACAACGAAAAAGAACAAAAAGATGCTACTTCAGGTCAGTTGTACATATAATTAATACAATAACAATACGGTTCAAGTAAAGTCACATTACGTCGCTTTCAATCCCCCTAGAAGGTGTTCCCTTCGCAGCATGACGTCAGCATAGCGTAATGGAATGAAACTGACCAAGCTTGACTGACTGCACGGGCATTTGCGCCATTTTGCCATAGAACAATGGCTGAGTATTGTAAAACAAAAAGAACAATGGCTTCCCATTGTTTCAAGGCAAAATAGCACAATCATAGGCGCAGAGTTTTGTTTTCGTCTAGGGGAGCTGAAGTGCTGAACAGGGCCTTTCTAAGAATTTTCTCGTGAGGGGCGTTTACAAAAAGGGACTCTTCCAGGGGGGTCCGGGGGCATGCCCCCTCGGAAATTTTTGAAATTTAGAGTCTTGGAAATGCCATTTCCTACATTCTGAGGGGTGATTTTTAAGAACACTGAAGGTCATGAAATGTCATAAAAACTAGTTAAAATACAACACATTTCAATAATTTTTCGATGTTGTATTTACTGGGTTGACTTATCACTGCATATGGGTGATTTTGGCTGACAGGAATGAGGCTGTAACAGTTACTTTAGCCTAACGAGTAACCTATAATTTGTGAATGGTGATTGATGAGTCAGTTGCTGGAAAATTTCGGGGGGGGGCTCAGCCCCCCATTGAGATTTCTCCGGGGGCTAAAGCCCCTCAGACCCCCCCCCCCCCTCCATACTCTACGCCTATGAGCACAATGGCCAGTCCAAGCCTGAAACCCACGTAATAGGTACAAAATAGACGTCATTTAGTGAAATTGACTGAGATTAGTCTTCTAGATATGGAGAACAAAGTTTATCGGTAACACCTTTTCCATGTTCCTTGGTTTGTTTGTAAAGCTTATAAATATTCCTGTCTGAAGCTCAGAAACATCTTCTGAGTATTTAAGTTTGATAAACGTCTACGAAAGTCTGTTACATTAAATTTTCCACTTAACGTGTGGCAGGAAAGAACAGAACTTTCGTCCCAATTGACACCAAACTCCTATGTGTAGACAACTAAGACCTAGGTGCAGATTTTACGGAGGGAGGAAAACCGGAGAACCCGGCGAAAAACCCTCGGAGCACAGGAGCAAGCTGGCGGAGTACGGGGTTATTCCCAAACGGTCACTCATCCAAGTACTAACCCTGTCCGACAGGGCTTAAATAGTGGTGAGAGGCAGCGCCCTAACAGCATACGCCACCCGTGCTCCCGTTCAATTCCACTCCAAACGACACTTTATTTCATATGCCAAGATTGCCACTCAAGAAGCACGTATGACTATGAATTTGCAACCTTAGCTCAGTCTCCATCCGAAACTCGGTGGCTCAATGGTTAGAGCGTCTAACCGGTCATCAGAAGGTTGCAAGTTCGACCCCTTCCTGGGGCTGACATATGATTACATACTTCAAAATTACGCTAATATTAGATCGCTTTCTGAACGAAGATATATCCAATCATTGATTTTAGTTTACAAATCAGGAAACACCGACCTACACGAGTAAAAATGTCGCAAGTTGTTACAGCATTGTTGCCTGAACAATGCTGTAACAACTTGCAACAATGCTGTAACAACTTGTTGACATATGTGAGAATATTGATAAATGAACAACATTGTTCATCATTGTTTCAACAAGTTGTTACTGCTTGATGAAACAACAACCGTTGTTCACGCATGTTGTAACAACCGAAGAACATGTTGATACATCAACCATGTTCACCATTGTTGTAACATTGTTGTTCATCGTTGTTATTTCGTCATGCTGTTACAACATGTTGTATCATGTGCGAACAACGTTGTTGGCTATAAAAAATGTGCTGTTGGAACAACTTGTTCATGACTGTTGATTTATCCGTGAACAAGTTGTTCGAACCATAAGTGAACAACTTGTTGACAACTTGTTCACGGCGAGCAGCACAATATTGTTCACGGCGAGCAGCACAACATTGTTCACGCCTGTTGACAACCGTGAACAAGTTGTGCGTTTTTACGCGTGTACATTAATGTATTTTTCAAACTTAAATTAGTTACGTATAATTTGCGCGGCACTGGCACAAGACTGGAACAACCAAACTTTAACCTTGAATGACTACATAAGTCATTTTCGTACATCTCTGTATATGTATACTAGTACCCTGTGGAACAATTTACCGGTTGAAATAAGGGAATCCAAAGATATTAAGTCTTTTAAAAAGTCTGTAAGTAAGCACACGTTTTTGTAGCTGCTGCAGGTACTATTATATCATTTCATTGTTATTATTATAGAATTAGATTTATTTTTAATGTTTTATGTTTTTAGAATTATTTTTAAATAGTTTTAAAGTATATATTAAAGTGCTTATATCACTTGTGGGGCTTTAACGTATTTGAATAGAGCAAAAAAAGTTAGTTAGTAAGTTAATTTGCCGTTTTTGATTTACTTTAATAGTTTCTGAGATATAAGCCTTTAAACATGCCAATTTCGGCTTTTCGACAAAAATTTCCGTCGTTCATTTTAACACCTTGGGTGCCTGGGACCCAGGAACGAGTCAATCCAAAACAACTACGTTTCGGCTTATTGATTCACAAAAACACATATATTTGACTGAAAAATCGAAATGTCGAGCTCACACACGTTTTCCAGTACGCACGAGAGTTCCAACTAAGAAAACAGTCGGCTTAGGTTCCTGAGTCCCAGGCCCCCAATGTGTTAAAATGAACGACGGAAATATTTGAGAATTGGCATGTTCAGAAGCCAATATGTCAGGAACTATTTGACTAAATCAAAAACGGCAAAATAACTTATTAACTGATTTTTTCTGCTCTATTTAAATACGTTAACCCCCCACAAGTGATATAAGCACTTTAATAACTCATACTTGTAATCATTTTTACGTCACGTTCTAATTCTAAAAATATTCTATTCTAACGTCCACCAAACGTCTGTTGTAAATCTTTTATAGTTATCATGGACATTATCTATGTTGTCGACGCATCACGGAACGTCGCTAAGGGAAATTTCAAGACAATCGTGGATTTCGTGAAAGAATCTTCAAAAAAATACAGAATATCCTCCACAGAGGCGCATGTCGGACTGATTACGTTCAACGACGACGCGCGAATCAGATTCGGCCTCGTTTGCTGTCATTCGAAGAGAGACCTCGATAACGCCTTGGACGATCTCAACAAAAATATCAAAATCGGTTCACCTGGCAAAGACGCGCCCGCGTCCATGATAGGCAGAGGTCTATCGTTAGCACTAACTTTATTCCAAGGCCCGACTGCTCGGGCTTTCGCCTCGCATGTCATAATCGTGGTCTCGGCGACGACCGCTGCCGACGATGTGTATACGCCAAGTCAACGACTGCGGGCGGCGAATGTTAATGTATTTGGCATCGGTATCGGAAAGGACTACAGCAAACTGGACTTTATTCACTTGGCAAGCGAGCCGCTCTATAGACATCTGTTCAAGTTAGATGCCTACTCGGAGTTGAAACAACGTTCTCAGCTGATTGTAGATAGAATAATTAGAGGTAGGTAAATTATGCTTACTTTAGAAATAGAACACATAAGTGAACGAGATGATTGGGGAACAGACCCAAAAAATAAGCCCCTACCCAATCTCCCAAAAGGCAGGCTACATGATTATTATATAGCATGTTCTAAGGATTTTGGGTGAACGAAAATTCGAGTATATACATTTTAAGACCACCGGGACCAGCGAAAAATGCAACTACACAGGCCTTCCGGCAGGAATTGAATCCACGACCTTGCGATTCTAGTGCAATGCTCTGACCACTGAGCCACGGAGGCCGTTGCCGAGAGCTTAATTGATCGCGAGTTCTGTATATATAATAAGGTGGTAATGCCAGGAGAGAATTGGGTATATTAGAAGTGATATTGGGCATTTCACTCGATTACATAACATGTTCTAAGGATTTTGGGTGAAGGAAAATTCGAGTGTAGAATATATACATTTTAAGACCAAACTGGGACCAGTTGTGAAAAATGCAACTACACAGGCCTTCTGGCAGGAATTTAACCCCTTGTGTTCTTATTGTCTTTTTACGTTTATTTTATAGATATCCAAATTAAAACATGTGGTTTCTGCATTGACAGTAAGCGGAGTATTCTGTCTGTCTGTCTGTCTGTCTGTCTGTCTGTCTGTCTGTCTGTCTGTCTGTCTGTCTGTCTGTCTGTCTGTCTGTCTTTCAATCCATCCATCCATCCATCCATCCATCCATCCATCCATCTATGCCTCCATCCTTCTTTCAATCTGTCCATCCGTCTGTCTATCTCTTCACCTGTCTGTCTGCTTTTTCCGCATTTTCATTCTTTTGGTCCATCGTACATATAAACACGTATGTCATCATTGTTTCGTTTTCTTCTTCACGCAGATCCTCATAACATGGCATCAAACCCTTACTGTATAGAGCATTGCCAAACTAACATGCCAATCGGAGGAGGAGCTTTGGATCTAGCTACGGCAACTTTCAGCTCGCCGCGCAACGAGAAATTGACAGAATTTGCGCATGTTTTATCTCATCGATATCCAAAGAGAATGAAAGCCTTCGATGGATTCTTAATCAACGAAGCTCAAAGTATGTTGCAACTACGTAAAAACTACCGACTATATTCATCAATTGTTATATACTTAATTAGTCTTAACTCATTGTGCATGAACTTACGCGAAATTATGGGCATAAAATCTCTAGCCTCACCTAACTGGAGTTTGGATGTCTGCAGCGCAGGCTAAAAATCCCGAGATCCAGACTTGCAAGAATTCAGATGGCAGAGTGTAGTTAATGTTAATCATACTTTTACATTGGAAATCACTTTTTCAGACAACCCTACCAAATTCTACTTTCTCACAAAAACACGGATTAATTGCACACAAAAACACGGATTAACATTGCAATTGCGTTTAGGATTGCGTGCATGAAATGCAATATATAACAATTAGATTATGAGCTCGAAATTTCTATGAGTGAATAGTTGACGTGAGCGGAGCGCGAGTCAACTATCATCTCATAGAAATTGAGAGCGAATAATCCAATTGTTTTAGTAGAAACTAACTTGTGTACCTTAGTTCTTCCAAATTATTTCAAAAAACGAAGCATAACCATTGTTTCTGTGTGAAAACCAAGGCAAAACAATCTTTCACTCTTCGTCGCCTCCATGTTGTTTTACTGCATGGCCGCGCGAGGACTGGTACTCAATTTGCTACTCGCTATCTATTGACGAATAGATATCGAGTAGAGTAGCCAATCAGATTGCAGCATTTGCAATTAGAATGGAATGGAATAGAATGGAATGAAATGGGACGGAATGGAATCAAATGGAATAGAATAAGATGGAATGAAATAGAATGGAATGAAATAGAATGGAATGAAATAGAATGGAATGAAACAGAATGGAATAGAATGAAATGGAATAGAATGGAATATAACGGAATGAAATGGAATGAAATAGAATGGAATAGAATGGAATGAAATGGAATGGAATGAAATGGAATGGAATGAAATAGAATGGAATATAATGGAATGAAATAGAATGGAATAGAATGGATTAGAATAGAATGGAATGGAATGGAATGAAATGGAATAGAATAGAATGAAATGGAATGAAATAGAATGGAATAGAATGGAATAGAATAGAATGGAATGAAATGGAACAGAATGAAATGGAATGAAATAGAATGGAATAGAATGAAATGGAATAGAATGGAATGAAATGGAATGGTGGAATGAAATAGAATGGAATAGAATGAAATAGAATGGAATAGAATGAAATAGAATGGAATAGAATGAAATGGAATGAAATAGAATGGAATGAAATAGAATGGAATAGAATGGGATGAAATGAACTGAAATCAAATGAAATGTAGTAGAACACAATGCAACAGAAATACAATACCTATCATAATTTTGTTTCAAATTCAGATGTGTGTGATGATGTGTATTTTGAGGAATGCCAAACAATATCGAAGCAAGGACTGTGTTCTTCTGTAGAGGGACAGATGAATCCCCAAATTCAAGAATACTGCCGTAAATCATGTGGGCTTTGTGGCCTGTAAGTGGAACAGTTAATAGTGTTTAAGAATGACATATCATTAGACAAAGTCTGAATATTATGATGATAATGATAATAAATTAATGTCTTGTCCTATATTTTGTCTAGTACTATTATTTGTGATCTGTTTGGTTAGAAAGCTCTAGAGTTAAAAAAATTCTGGTGCATGGTTGTCACTCCTTTACTAACCTTATTTTTTCATCTTCAAGTGGAGAACCCAACCATTAAAGAAGAGCAAATTGGACAGGAAAAACAAGACATAAAGCCACCTCACAACAAGCCAACAACTGCAGACTAACTGATTGAAAACAGACAGTAATAAAATTGACATATATATATATATATATATATATATATATATATATATATATATACATTATACAGTACTTGTCTCAAGCAGCCAGGCTATCTACAGTATGGCTAATACATGTATAATAAAATAAACTGATCTGAACGTTTCTCTCTGACAAAGGGCCTTCGCTCGAAACGTTAGACCAGTTACGTTCTCTGTTTCGGCAGTATTAACCTACTATACCATATTTCAATTGTTGTTTCAACACTGCCTACGCAGCACACTATAGCTACTTGAATTATATATATATATATATATATATATATATATATATATATATATATATATATATATATATATATATATATATATATATATATATATATATATATATATATATATATATATATATATATATATATATATATATATATTTTTGCTTACCTCAAAAGTCTGCTACAGGCTGTTTCATCTAAAAAGAATCTTCAGGCAGATCTGCCTGAAGATTCTTTTTAGATGAAACAGCCTGTAGCAGACTTTTGAGGTAAGCGAAAATCTATATTTGCTCTAACTATATGTTATCGAGCACTCTTTGCGTTTCGTAGACCAAAACCCACACGTATATATATATATATATATATATATATATATATATATATATATATATATATATATATATTATATATATGGTAGTTGTTATATGGTATATATATATGGTATATGGTAGTTGTTGACTCGATTTCGAGTATGACCACTTTATTTCAAAATGTTTTGCTCTACAGAGCATTCCTCCTGTGAGCTCTGAGGTGATTCTTCAGACCTGCAAGGTTTATGAAAACTTTCTGGCAAATGTGGCATGTACTCCTTTTTTGGTGATTTACGTTCTGTGCATGGGGAACATCCTTATGAATATACATGTCCCTTTTCAAACCTGATGGAGATTTGCAAACCTTACCACACACAGAACACTAATTGTCTGGTAGAATAGGGGACAGGGCAGTATATATATATATATATATATATATATAGTATGTAATATAGTAATATAACATTGTTTTTGACTGGCTAGCGATTTCAAATGTAATGAGAAACTCACTTTTAATCAGTGAAATAAATAATGCTTTCAATTGTTTTGTGTCTGATTCTCTTTCATAAAAGAAATGGTTCATGGTTTGGCGTGTTCCATGGAGTTGATGCGCTTGGGAAGTTGGGAGAGCACTCAAAACTCAGCTATTACCTTGACCAACTCTTACACTTTTTTCGTGCTCCCCTAAATGCATAATGTAGATTTAGATCCAATGCACACTCTCATCCCCAGATCGGGCCAACTTGCGGATCTGGGCACGAGAATGACGTCACAAGTGTTCTCTGGACTCCGTCGAGGTTAAAAGGGATGACTCAAAAGGGCCCGTCCAGTCCTTCGCATTTTTTACGCAATTTTTAATAATCAAAAGCACCCCCGTTTTTAGAAATTTTCAGCAGTCGACTATTCTTGCTCATTATCCCACCTTTCCTCACTATTTATCACTCATTATCCCACCTTTCCTCACTATTTATCACTACGCTGCCCTAACAATCACTTGCCATCATTAGCTATCACTCATCATCACTAGCTATCACTAGCTATTACTCCCCATCACTAGCTATCACTCCCCATCACTAGCTATCACTCCCCATCACTACCTATCACTCACCATCACTAGCTAGCTATCACTCCCAACACTAGCTATCACTCGCCATCACTAGCAATCACTCCCCATCACTAGCTATCACCCCCATCACTAGCTATCACTCGCCATCACTACCTATCACCCGCCATCACTAGCTATCACTAGCTATCACAATTGCGTTTGCTGAAGAGTTATTTCGAATAGATGACCTTGCCTGTGGGGTATTTTGATCCAGAAATTCGTAGCGCACATCCACACAATTGCGTCTAGATTGAACAGCAGTTTTAGGGAGTGGCTCAGTACTTTTTGCTTTGGGGTTACTGCGAATAGATGGGAAAGTGTGGCGGCGAAATTGAACATGAATATTTTGTAGTGTCGAAATTTTTTTTCCTGCTGAAGAGTTATTTCGAATAGATGATCTTGCCTGTGGGGTATTTTGATCCAGAAATTCGTAGCGCACATCCACACAATTGCATCTAGATTCCACAGCCGTTTTAGGGAGTGGCTCAGTTCTTTTTGCTTTGGGGTTATTGCGAATAGATGGGTAAGTGTGGCGGCGAAATTGAACATGAATATTTTGTAGTGTCCAAATTTTTTTAATGATGAGTTATTTCGAATAGATAGTCTTCCTTGTGGGCTATTTTGAAACAGTAGTTTGTAGCACACATCCACATAATTGCGTCTAGATTGAACAGCAGTTTTAGGAAGTGGCTGAGTTCTTTTTGCTTTGGGGTTATTGCGAATAGATGGGTAAGTGTGAAGGCGAAATTGGACATGAATGTTTTGCAGTGTCCAAATTTTTTTTAATGATGAGTTATTTCGCGTAAATGGTCTTGCTTGTGGGTTATTTTGAACCAGAAATTTTTAGCGCATATCCACATAATTGCGTCTAGATTGAACAGCAGTTTTAGGGAGTGGCTGAGTTCTTTTTGCTTTGGGGTTATTGCGAATAGATGGGTAAGTGTGACGGCGAAATTGAACATGAATATTTTGTAGTGTCCAAATTTTTTTAATGATGAGTTATTTCGAATAGATAGTCTTCCTTGTGGGCTATTTTGAAACAGTAATTTGTAGCGCACATCCACATAATTGCGTCTAGATTGAACAGCAGGTTTAGGGAGTGGCTCAGTTCTTTTTCTTTTGGGGTTATTGCGAATGCTTGGGTTAGGCTTGCGGCGAAATTGAACACGAGAATTTTGTAGCGTCCAATTTTTTATTTGCTGAGGAGTTATTTCGAATAGATGATCTTTCCTGTCGGATATTTTGAACTAGAAATTCATAGCGCACATCCACACAATTGGTCTAGATTCAAAAGCCGTTTTAGGGAGTGGTTCAGTTCTTTTTGCTTTGGGGTTATTGCGAATAGATGGGTAAGTGTGACGGCGAAATTGAACATGAATATTTTGTAGTGTCCAAATTTCTTTTGCTGATGAGTTGTTTCGAATAGATGATCTTGCCTGTGGGGTATTTTGATCCAGAAATTCGTAGCGCACATCCACACAATTGCGTCTAGATTCCACAGCAGTTTTAGGGAGTGGCTCAGTTCTTTTTACTTTGGGGTTATTGCGAATAGATGGGTAAGTGTGGCGGCGAAATTGAACATGAATATTTTGTCGTGTCCAAATTCTTTCAATGATGAGTTATTTCGAATAGATGAACTTTCCTTGTGGGTTATTTTGAACCAGCAATTTGTAGCGCACATCCACATAATTGCGTCTAGATTGAACAGCAGTTTTAGGGAGGGGCTCAGTTGTTTTTACTTTGGGGATATTGCGAATAGATGGGTAAGTGTGGCGGCGAAATTGAACATGAATATTTTGTAGTGTCTAATTTTTTTTAATGAGGAGTTCTTTCGAATAGATAGTCTTGCTTGTGGGGTATTTTGAACCAGAAATTTGGAGCGCACATCCACACAATTGCGTCTAGATCCAAGAGCCGTTTTAGGGAGTGGCTCAGTTCGTTTTGCTTTGGGGTTATTGCGAATAGATGGGTAAGTGTGACGCGGAAATTGAACATGAATATTTTGTAGTGTCCAAATTTTTTTTAATGAGGAGTTGTTTCGAATAGATGATCATGCCTGCGGGGTATTTTGATCCAGAAATTCGTAGCGCACATCCACACAATTGCGTCTAGATCCAACAGCCGTTTTAGGGAGTGGCTCAGTTCTTTTTGCTTTGGCGTTATTGCGAATAGATGGGTAAGTGTGACGGCGAAATTGAACATGAATATTTGGAAGTGTCCAAATTTTTTTTCCTGAGGAGTTATTTCGAATAGATGATCTTGCCTGTGGGGTATTTTGATCCAGAAATTCGTAGCGCACATCCATACAATTGCGTCTAGTTTCAACAGCCGTTTTAGGGAGTGGTTCAGTTCTTTTTGCTTTTGGGGTTATTGCGAATAGATGGGTAAGTGTGGCGGCGTAATTGAACATGAATATTTTGTGGTGTCCAAATTTTTTTAATGATAAGTTATTTGGAATAGATGGTCTTGCTTGTTGGTTATTTTGAACCGGAATTTGCAACGCACATCCACATAATTGCGTCTAGATTCAACAGCAGGTTTAGGGAGTGGTTCAGTTCTTTTAGCTTTTGGGGTTATTGCGAATAGATGGGTAAGTGTGGCGGCGTAATTGAACATGAATATTTTGTAGTGTCCAAATTGTTTTTAATGAGGAGTTACTTCGAATAGATAGTCTTCCTTGTGGGTTATTTTGAACCAGACATTTGTAGCGCACATCCACATAATGGCGTCTAGATTGAACAGCAGGTTTAGGGAGTGGCTCAGTTGTTTTTCATTTGGGCTTATTGCAAATAGTTGGGTTAGGC